>SJYC01020104.1:0-32140 GCA_006408675.1 Madoqua kirkii | reverse complement strand
CCCCCCCCCCCGCTTTTTTTTTGTTTTTAGTCTTTTGGCTGCCCTGCGTGGCATGTAGGATCTTAGTTCCCCAGCCAGAGATGGAACTCTCGGGCCCCTGCACTGGAAGCAGAATCCTAACCACTGGACTTCTGGGGAAGTCCGTCTGCCATCTATTTTTACCTGTCTATCTCTGGGCCACTTACTGGCCGAGCACCTTGAGCAAATATCTTCACGTCTCTGATTCTCAATGGTATACAGTAAATTGCAATACAGCTGACTTACTGGGCTGCTAGAAAAAGTGTAGCTCTAGCACTAATAATAATAATAGAAGAAGGGGGGAGGGAGGCTGAGGAGAGGAGGGGTGTACCATGTATATGTGGGCCTTAAACAAGAATTCACATAAGTCACTCTGGCTGGATATACATGCAGGCATTAGCACACAGAGCTACTGGGTCTTAGAGACCCTCCAGGCCAAAGCTAATTACTCCAGCCCAGACCTTCACCCTCCAGCCCCACCCTGCCCCTCATTACCACCTTTGGTTCAGTGGTCCCAAGGGCAGGAGGCCTCAGAGGAACCATCACTGGGATTAGAACCCACTTCTCCTGTAGAAGCCCATATACTCCATCCTTGGGCTGCAATCAAGAAGCCTTTGGGGAACCTCCCTTGTGGTGCAGTAGTTAAGACCCCATGCTTCCAATGCAGGGGACATATGTTCAATTCCTGGATGGGGAACTAAGTCCCACATGATGCATGATGAAGCCAAAAATTTAAAAAAGAAAAAAGAAGCCTTTGGGCTGTCAAAGAGCATTTCTTCAGGCATCCAGGAAGCACCCCACGCCACCCCCTCTCCAAAAGCATGAGGAGCCTGCTTTCCTAGAACCCTGGGATTGGGAACTCTATCTGCTTGGTTCTGAATCTGTTTTTTGGTTGTGACCTGATGAGTATCTATGAACATTATAATCACCAATGACTCAGCAATTGCACACTCTAACCCCTGTACCGCCACGATTTTGGAGTTGGAGTAACTGAGGCCCAGAGAGGTTGAGCAACTTCCACAAAGTCACACAGTAAGCTGAAGACAAAAGGAAAAACCCAGGTCTGTCTTATGCCCTTCCCCTGCTTCCTCCCTCAGGGCTGTGGTAGGCACTGTGGTGTGGGAAGCAGATCCTGAGGCCCAGAAAAAGGGGGTTCCATCTCTGTTTACCCTCCTGACTGATGTGGGATTGTAGGACATCCTCCACCCCTCTCCAGGCCTGTTTCCCCACCTGGATGCTGGCTGCATCAACTGTCCTGAGATCCTCTCATTCTGTACTGTAGCTCATTTCAGATGAAATCAGAACCTGCTTCCACCAGAATATGCCACATTTACATGAAGTGCGTCCCCACTAACAACCTCCTTCCTACTGGAGAGTGTCTAAAGCCAGGAATTTACTGGCTGTGTGACTCTGAAAAAAATGACTTTACTTCTCTGTGCCTTTTAAAGGGACTAGAACCATATACTACGCACAGCATATTAAGTGCTCAATAAACAACATCTGGTATCATTATTTTTACTCTGATTATCGACACCTGATCTCTGCTTCCCTTACTTTCAACGTCTAGACCTTCAGCCCTCAGCGGCCTCTGCCACCAGCTCAGTCTTCGGACCACAGAGAGGTAGGTGAGAGAGCGTGGGTGGGAGAGCCCGCAGTGTAAACTTGTGCCGCTGGCGAATCGCCCAGAGCCACGGCTGTGCACCCTAGTGGTGACCACTTTGAAGTTACTGCCTTATGTAACCCTTGTTCCACCCCCATCCTCCTGTTTGCCTCAGCGTGACCCTGGGGAGGAAAATGCAGCCTAGGGTCAGTAATCCTGGGATTTCTTCCATGTGACTCAGAAGAGAGCTGGGAAAGGCTCTCCCAGAGGCAGGTTACTGATGGTTAGGAGTGCCTGCCTCTGAGTTCAACTCCTGACTCCAGTCTCCCTTGGTATGTGACTTGGGGCTGGTGACAAGGTCTCTCTGCCATGACACTTTACTGTCATGTGTTAAAAACATAGTTCATACAGTCACTGTGAGAAACATTTGGGAGAAATGAAAAAGCCAGTGGCTTAGACTGGTGCCCTGCACAGAGGAGGTACTTAACAAAGGAAGGGCAGTTGTCATAAGTAGTTACTGACGTAAGCCATAATCCAGAGAAGTATTGTTATGAAAAGGGTTCATTCAAACTAAGACATGAATGCCAACAGGGTGGGATGGAAACCAACCTCAGCCTCAGTTTTCCTCATCTGTAAAGTGGGGATAATTCTGCCTTGCCAGGAAACCAGCTGAAAATTGAAAGCAGGCTGTTAACAGAGAGAAGGTGCCAGTTTCCATCACCGCATCCCTAATCCCTGTGCACCTCCTCTATCTTCACTCCCAAGACTTCGAATATGGATTGGCGTTGTTTACACACGCACACCACATCATATTCCTCAAAAAGAGGGGCCACGGGGCCAGTTATTCAAATATTTTCCTTCTCCCAGTCCATCCTTGCCAACCATCGATGGGAAGGCATCTGCTGAAGGGCTCCAACCCAGAGGAACTCTCTGGGTAACCGCCTCCGCCCACCCTCGCGGGTGTAGACCCTGATTCCCCGGGGATGAGAGAGAGGAAGAATGTTTGTACAGCCTTCAAACGACTTGGCAGCCTGCAAGAGGGAAAAGGCCGCTCCGGGGAGAGTTCAAATTGAAATTACACGGAGGGAAGAACGTGCAGATCAGCTCTGAAGCTCATAAAACACAGCGAGGTGACTGAGAACAAACACGCCTCCAGAAGGAAAATGGAAAAGTTCGTAAAAGGCACTTTTCAAAGCCTGGCAGGGATGGGGTAGGGGGGCCGTGGGGGAGGGAGTGAGCCAAGGCCCCTCCGGCTGTTAGGATCTGGGGTCTGGGAGGGGGGAAATTGGCCCAACCTCCATCTCCTCCAACTGGGGAGGTCAGAGTTCTCTGGTCCCCTCTCCTTCCATAAGCTTGGCCCGCTGGAAACGAGAGGAGATGGGGAGAGTGGTCTGATCTCGAACCCAAGCTGGGTCTGGGGTCCTGGGGAGGACCCTCCCCACTGGATGTTGCTGGCGCAGATGTAACAAAAGCTCAGTCCTGAAAGGCAACAGCGGGGAGAGCACGCCATCACTGATACTCACTGGAGATTGGGTCCTTGGATTTTACTCAACACTTGGAACACAACATCGCAATTCAACTATACTTCAATAGAAAACAATTTTAAAACAAAGAGGACTGGAAGCCTATTGAACCCTCCAGAGGCAAGAGAGCCCACCTCCCAACCCTCCTTCGCCCCCCCATCCTCCCATCCTCACCCTTTTCTTTCACCTGGGAGAAGGCCAGTGTCGACCTCTAACCCCAGGCGGTGCGCCCTGCGCTCCAGGACTGGGTCCCCACCGCCTGGCCGGGCTCTCCGAGTCAGGGCCCCGCGCTCAGCCTCCTGTGCAACTCATTAATTCTGCAAACACCTTTATTCGCCGGACGGTTTAAGGAAAAGCCTGGAAGTTAACCTCACGTCCCTCTCGCACTGCCCGAAGGCACCGCCATTGGAGGATTCTCGGAAAAGATCAGTCGCTGCTGCAGCCCAGAATCCGGGCAGCCCCTTGCCTATCGCCCCTCTCTGGCGGGATTTTGACAGAGGGACTTTCTGTAACTTACGGGGAGTGCAAAGCCGGAAACTGGTCCCCATGCAGGACCCCGTAGCTTCCTAGGTGCTTCTACAACTTCCGGCCTCAGTGATACCCAAGATGGGGAAACTGAGGTTCGGAGAGGTTAGGGTGCCCCCAAGACAAGCTGCCTGGACGAGGCGGAATCGGGCTGAACCGAGGGGTTTACAGGTTTCCAGTCCCGGTTGGGCGCATTCCGAGCTGCCTTTCTGACCTCCCTGAAGTGGATCCGCCCCAGGGTAGAGCCCGCAGATGGACTCGGCCTCCGACCTCTGAGGCCCTGTCGGAGAGCGCTCTGGTGTATTTCCCTGGTTGTCATCATCCCCGGGGGCCTAAGTGGCCTATTTCCCCACTCCTCTCCTGTCCCTCGCAGCCCTCCCACCCCGCCACTGAGTTTCCTACAGTCTCCTGGCCAAAGCCTCATTTTCAGCAAAAGAACTCAAACCCTGCCTCTTCACTCCCAAGCCTGCGCCTGTATTCTTTCTACAGGTGGCTCTCCAACCTTAGCGAGCATCCCAGTCCCCCACAGGGCTTGTTAAAATCACTTTACGTTCAATACAGGATACAGGATGCTTGGGGCTGGTGTACAGGATGATCTGGGGAGATGGTGTGGAGTCTGTGGTGAGGCCTGAGAACTTGCATTTCTGACAGGTTTTCGGGTGCTGGGAACAACTGGAGAAGGAAATGACACCCTGTTCCAGTACTCCTGCCTGGGAAATCCCATGGACAGAGGAGCCTGTGGGCTACAGCCCATGGGATCACAAAGAGTTGGATATGAGTGAGTGGCTGAGTACACACACACACAGGAAAGACCTGGGTCTCCAGGACCATCGCAGCCTAGAATGTGTGTCCCCCTCAACACCTGCCTTTCAGTGCTTTGGCCAATACATCCATGTTCCTGAAGCTGGGAGAGACCCAGTACCCCAAACACCCTACTTTCTGCACTGGAGTTTCCCCATCCCATCCCCCCAGGCAGCCTTTCCGAAGGCTCTGGAATTAGAGCTTAGGGTCTCAGATTCTGGCAGGTTCCACAATGTAGGCTCAAGAGGAATGCCTGTCCAGCTGACGGAGAAGGGGCAAAGGATCTTGGCCTTCTAGGGTTTTCCCAGTGGCTCAGCAGTAAAGAATCCACCTGCAAAGCAGGAGCCACACAAGATGCAGGTTTGACTCCTGGGTCGAAAAGATCCCTGGAGGAGGGCATAACAACCCAGTCCAGTATGCTTGCCTGGAGCATCCCATGGACAGAGGAGCCTGGCAGGCTACGGTCCATGAGGTCACAAAGAGTCAGGCACGACTGAAGTGACTTAGCACACATGCACACGCGCAGGCACAGCCCTAGCCACACTTGGAAAAGACCTGCCACCCAACTGATAGCGGGTCAGGGAAGAACTGAAGGGACCCCTGCCTTACAACCTCCAGTAATTGTGGGACCCAGGCTTCTGTATTCAAACTCTTATTTTGTCCCCAAGTTCTGCACACAGCTCGGTGTTCCTGGGCCATGTCGTAAAAAGATTTACAAGACGATGTAAAACTGGCAGTAAAAACAATTAACTTTAATGGCACCTCGGGTGGGTGGCTGGGTGGGACAGAGGGAGGGCCCAGCGCTTTCTCCTTTCCTGACCGGGAATCCAGGTGAGAGAAAGGAGCTGCTTGCTGTCAGGCAACCCTTTGGGTTCCGAGGTTCGAGGTTAAATCAAGAACAGGGCTGGACTAGGGGGCCAGCGGAGAAGGGTTGAAGTCCTGCTTGACTTAAGCAATCCCAAACATGCCGCTTTAGCACTCTAACACTCACTCTTCTCATCTATTAAATGGGAATCTGTCCAGTGGAAATGTGTGAAGGGAAAAAAAAAAATAAACCACTTATCAAATGGGAAGCTGTAAAAAGAAGTAAATCTATCAAGTCTCCTTCTCCGGGTTGTGAGAATGGCAAATGAGATATATTTGGAAGCGCCTCCCATATACCTGACGTTTGGATGTATTTACTAAGCCTGTATGTGAGTGTGCATGTGTAATCAGTGTTAGTTTCCGGAGGACCCAGGCTCCCCAGTTATAAAATGAAGCAGAAAGACTGGCCCATGACAGAGGCCAGAACTCCCTGGTTCAGAGTCCCCACTTAACCAGCATCACTTACATGTAGATTTCCTGCTAAAATTGACCTGCTTGTCCCGCCAGTGACCTCGGAAGCGACCCCATGCTCAAGCAGCCTGCAGCTCCAGGCTTTGAAAGTGACCTGGATTTCTAGAAAACTGGCAAGGAAATGAGAGTGCCTAAGGGGTGGGGGAGGGTCTCTGCCTCCCCTGTGCCCTGGTCCAGTCCGGAAAAACTTAATTCTGCAGGTCTCCCTGGCCTGGAGATAATTAACTGTCCGTTTCGGAGAGACCTCTGTGTCTGTGTGTGGCCCTCACCAGGACCAGTGAGAGATGCCCCAGCAGAGGGTGGGCCCAGGGAAGGAAGACACTCATCAGCCTGTTTCTCTGTTCTGGGGAATCATTAGGGGAAGGGGAGATGGAAGGTAAACTCACCCTCCATTCTCCTCTCCCAGGGGCCAACTCTCCACGCTGCCTGACGCCTGCACTCCTCTCTAGGACCTCTTTGGGTCCCATCCGTGAGGACCCCGGCTCTGCCCTTCTCTGGGTCAGCTGCCTAAGGTCATGTCACCACCCTGACTTGCTTTGGAATGAAACCAGTGTCATCAAGGAAGCCATCTGACATCAGAGTTTGTACCCTGCCTTGGCCTCTGGATGTGAGTGTGCCCAGTCTCCCAGTCATCTACAACTCTTTGTGACCCCAAGGACTGCAGCCCACCAGGCTTCTCTGTCCAAGGGATTTTCTGAGCAAGAATATTCCTCCAAGGGAGCTTCCTGCCCAGGGATCAAACCCTGGTCTCCTGAATTGGCAGACGAGTTCTCTGCCACTGGGGCCACCTGGAAAGTCCTCACCTCTAGGTCCCCAGCAGCTACTCAGTGCCCAGTTGCATTTATTTTGCATCTTTCTCCCCCAGCAGATATATTTTCCCCTGTTAATTTCAGGCAGTGTTTAAAAAAAAATTATAAAGTTGGAATGATTGGGAATTCCCTGGCAGTCCAATGATTAGGATTCTGAATTTTCACTGCCAAGAGTCTGGGCTCAATCCCTGGTTGAGGAACCAAACATTTAAAAAGAGGGAATGATGACCTAGAGTTAGTTGGTGTGATGGTTAATTGTGTGTGTGTGATGGTTAATTTTACATGTCAATTTAACAGGCTAAGGGATACCCAGAGAGCTGATAAAACATTACTTCTGGGTGTGTCTATGAGGGTGTTTCTGGAAGAGATTAACATTTGAACCAGTGAAATGGGTAAAGTAGTTGGCCCTTACCAGTGTGAATGGGCTTCAGCCAATCCCCTGAGAGCCTGAATAGAACAAAAAGGTGGAAGAAGGGCAAATTTACTCTGTGTTTGAACTGGGACATTTGTCTTCTCCTGTCCTTGGTCACTGGTTCTTGGGCCTTTGGACTGGGACTTACATCACTGCCCCCCACCCCCACATCCCCCAATTCTCAGACCTTTGGACCTGGACTGAATTACACCCCTATCATTACTGATGTTCATTAAACTGGAATTGATTTCCTGCCACAATATATATATGTGTGTGTGTGTGTGTGTGTGTGTGTGTGTGTGTGTGTGTAATGGATACACTTCTCACTCAGAGTGACCTTTTTTTATTGTTATTTTTATTTATTTGTTTATGGTTGTGCTGGGCCTTGGTCGCTGTACGTGGACTTTCTCCAGTTGCAGCAGACGCGGGGGCTACACTCTAGCTGGGGTGCACGGGCTTCTCATTGCAGTGGTTTCCCTTGTTGTGGAGCACAGGCTCTAGAGCATGGGTTTCAGTAGCTGCAGTTCATGGGCTCTAGGGCGCTCAGGCTTGGAAGTTGTGGCACGCAAGCTTAGTTGCCCTACAGTATGTGGGATCTTCCTAGACCAGGGATCGAACTCACGATGGTCGCTGTAGTGGACTTTCTCCAGTTGCAGCAGACGCGGGGGCTACACTCTAGCTGGGGTGCACGGGCTTCTCATTGCAGTGGTTTCCCTTGTTGTGGAGCACAGGCTCTAGAGCATGGGTTTCAGTAGCTGCAGTTCATGGGCTCTAGGGCGCTCAGGCTTGGAAGTTGTGGCACGCAAGCTTAGTTGCCCTACAGTATGTGGGATCTTCCTAGACCAGGGATCGAACTCACGTCGCCTGCTTTGGCAGGGAGAGTCTTTACCACTGGACCACCAGAGAAGTCCCACAGAGTGATTTTGATTGGGGTATCCCTAGGGTGGCCTATTCAATAAACATGCCCAGCAAATTAAGCAGGAGTGGGGGATGACTTTCCTCTAGAAATGCCCTAGTGCTATTTCTGCTCTGTGCCTCCCAGTTTGATTTTAGACCTGCGTTCTATTCTAGCAAGTGATGCAGGCGACTTTAAGACTACAAGACCAATGGTCTTACAAGACCATTCAGCTTCCACGTGATTCTCTTGTTCTAGGTGTTCAGTCTTAACACAGTCTTACTTGGAACCCAGTTGCCATGATGTGAGGAAGCTCAAGCTGCAGGAAGACGCCATGTGGAGTTGTTCCAATCAAGTGTCTCTGGTAAGTCCAGCCTTTGAGTCACCCAGCTCCCGTGCCAGACAGGTGAGTGAAGCAGCTGTTGATGTTTCTGGGCCTCTAGATGTTCGGATGACTCCCAGCCATTCAGGTCATCCAAGCTAAGGCTTCAAACATGATGGAGCAGAACCAGGCCAGAGTTCTGACCCACAGAATATTTGACCGTAATAAAGCAGTTGCCTATTAGCCACTAAATTTGGGATAATTGGTTAGGGAGGAATAGATAACCATGTAATTGTTCAATGCCTTTCATCAGTCTAAGCCTCAGTTTTCCCATCTGCAAAATGTGGATAGGAACACCTTTCAAAGGTAATCCCGGTACATAAGGCCATTGGGTTTAAGAGATTAAAACTGTTCAACTCAGAGGCTGGGAGCACAGATGGCACCCTGAGATTCTCAACACCCAAAGTACCTACCCCCTTTCGCCATATGTAGTCAGTGGTTCAGCTAGCTTCCACATCGAAAAAGGACCCCCCCAAAATGTACACACCCTGCCATCATCAACCTCTCTTTCCATGCCAATGAAAGAATTTCCAGAAAGCAAGACTGCCAACAGCAGAAATAAATCACAACTGGGCAGGAGAGATGAAAACAGCCAAAGAGAAGCAGTGTAGCAAAAATCTCTCCGCTTCCCATCCCTCCTCCAAACCAATACCAATCCGATTATTCAGCCGCCAGTATGAATAATGAAGCAGCCACGTGGCATCCCCGAAGGCTGAGGAGGAAAGGAGACGGAAACCCGCCAGCCTGAGAAGCACAAAAAGAAGGACAGACGGGTACCCCTCCCTAGGACTGAGGGAAGGAAAAACAAGGACCATCCTCATGGTCATTGGCATAACACTTTGTTACATGACGCTCCTACATCCATTATTGAAAACGCAGAGTCTTAACCACTGGGCCACCAGGGAAGTCCCATTTATATCCATTATTGCATGTGACCTGCTGAGAAAGCCCAAGAAGTTGACTGAAATGATGTAATCCATCCCCGTTGAAAAGATACAGGGTGTGATGCTCAGAAAAGAATTCAGGTGTAATGGAAAGAGCACCCAGTTTGGAGGGAGAAGGGGATGTGCTTGTTTGTTTTTAATTGTTTGTTTCTGGTCTTTATTGCTGCGAGGGCTTTTCTCTAATTCTGGAGAGCTGGGCTCAGCGTGCAGGTATCTCATTGCGGTGGCTTCTCTGGTTGTGCAGCACAGGTTCTAGGCTCACTGGCCTCAGCAGCTGCAGAGTGCACGTTTTGTAGTTGTGGCACACGGGCTTATTGCCCCACACCATGTGGGTTCTTCCTAGGCCAGGGATCAAACCTGTGTCTCCTGCATTGGCAGGTGGATTCCCAGCCATCAGACCACCAGGGAAGTTCTGAAAATATGATACTTTTGAAAATAGGTCCAGTGGGACCTCTGCCTGCCATATCCTTGCACCTGGAATAGTGTTTGGTACTTGAGAGATGTTCAGTAAATAATTGTGGAATGAATAAACTGGGCTGTTGGAGAAGGTTTCTTACAGGAGATGAGCTCAAAAGCTGAGGTTTAAAGGATGCGTAAGACACAAATAAAGAAAAGAGAGTTAGGGATCTAGGACGAGGGTAGCCCCAGTGCTTCCTGCCTCCTGGTATTCACACCGTGTAGAGTCTTCTCCCACATCAAATAGGGCCAACCTGCTTCAAGACTAGAATATGGCAGAAAGGGTGGACCGACCATGTCTCCCAAGGGTAGGTCATAAAAGACACGGTAGCTTCTACCTTGCTCCCTCCTGAATCCCCCACCCGGAAGGAAGCTGCCTATTGTCATAAACACGAGCAAGCAACCCATAAAGAGTCTCAAATGGAGGGAAACTGAGGTCCCTCCAACCAACAACCAATGCCAATTTATCATTTGTTTGAATGAGACATTTTGTAATTGGATCCTACTGCCCCAGTCAAGCCTTCAGATGATTGCAGCCCCAGCAGACATGGTAGCTGCAACTTCAAGGGATCGTTTTTTAAAAAATATTTATTTGGCTGCCTTGGGTCTTAGCTGTATAATGCAGTATCTTTCGCTGTGGCAGAGATTTTTTAGTTGTGGCGTATGGGCTCGGTAGTTGTGGCAGCAATAGCTAACTGACACAATGCTCACTATTAAAGTGGGAGGGGGTCAAGGGAAAGAATTGACCTTTATCTATGTGGGAAAGAGAAGCATGAGATAATGACCAAGGGCTTAGCAAAGACCAAATCATGGAAAACCTTGCTAGGCACGTGGAGGGATTGAAATTGTCATGAAAAGTTACAGAAGAATTTTTTGTAGGGGAGTAACTTGGAAGAAAAGTTATGACCAACCTAGATAGTATATTCAAAAGCAGAGACATTACCTTGCCAACTAAGGTTCGTCTAGTCAAGGCTATGGTCTTTCCTGTGGTCATGTATGGATGTGACAGTTGGACTGTGAAGAAGGCTGAGCACCGAAGAATTGATGTTTTTGAAGAAGACTCTGGAGAGTCCAACCAGTCCATTCTGAAGGAGACCAACCCTGGGATTTCTTTGGAAGGAATGATGCTAAAGCGGAAACTCCAGTACTTTGGCCACCTCATGCAAAGAGTTGACTCACTGGAAAAGACTCTGATGCTGGGAAGGATTGGGGGCAGAAGGAGAAGGGGACGACCGAGGATGAGATGGCTGGATGGCATCACTGACTTGATGGATGTAAGTCTGAATGAACTCCGAGAGATGGTAATGAACAGGGAGGCCTGGTGTGCTGCGATTCATGGGGTCGCAAAGAGTCAGACACAACTGAGCGACTGAACTGAACTGAACCTGACCTAGATTTATGCTCTCAAGATCCCTGTGGCTGGTATTCTGAGAACAGAGAGAAGAGAAGCAGGAGAAACCAGGAAACCATACAGGAACCAGTTCCATCACTTACTGGCTGCATGACCTTGAGTAAGTTTATCTCAAAACCTCAGTCTCTTCATCCAAGTGGGTGTCATGGTGTTAGACTTGCTAACAAAGATATTGAGGTGATATATATCAAGTGCTTCCTGGGGTGCCCGGTTTGCATTACATGTTTCTGCAAATCTTAATTCATCCCTGCTCCCCACCCCTCCTGCAAATACCAGTTCCATCAGGTACCCCTAGAGTATAGAATTTGCATTCTAGTCCTACACACTGACAGATTACAGAACAGTCAATGAGACCAGCCATCACCACCATGCTGGGTGCCTTCCGAGTGCCTGGCACTGTGCCAACCTCTCTCCTGTGCTATCTCACCCGTCCTCCCCATTAGGCTCTGAGGCCAGTAATTACTATCATGGCATTAACCTCAGAGCCTCTGTGCTCTCAGATTCCCATGACATCACATCACAGAGCAGGTCTCAGCTGTCACTTCCAGTCCCGTAGCAAAGAGGCCACAGATACACAGGCTGCTCGAGAGACAGCAAGCACTGGAGGAAATCTGGGTCTAAGATACAGAATTCTGCTCCTTGAATGGACCCTGGACAAAGAAGATCCTGCCTCCATGACCTGTCTGAGCTGGAGCTCATCACGTCCTCACTCTGGGGTCCCCAGCTGGACTTACCCGTCCTGCCAAAGGCAGTGGAGCACAATGGTTAAGAGTGCTTGCTAGCATGTAGGACTGGAGGGGAGTTGTACTGATACAATCTCTCAATGCCTCATTTTCCCCATCTGTAAAACGGGGATAGAGGCCACACACCCCCTTTTTAGGGATACCTTACGGAAGAAGTTGTTTGTAGTTTTGAGATGCCTGGACCCTGACTGTTTCCATTGTTTCCCCATCTATTTGCCATAAAGTGATGGGACCAGATACCATGATCTTAGTTTTCTGAATGTTGAGTTTTAAGCCAACTTTTTCACTCTCCTCTTTCACTTTCATCAAGAGTCTCTTTAGTTCTTCTTTGCTTTCCGCCATAAGGGTGGTGTCATCTGCATATCTGAGGTTACTGATATTTCTCCCAGAAACAGTGAGAGACTTTATTTTTTGAGGCTCCAAATCAATGCAGATGGTTACTGCAGCCATAAAATTAAAAAAATGTTTGCTCCATGGAAGAAAAACTATGAGCAAACTAGACAGCATATTTAAAAACAGAGACATTACTTTGCCAATAAAGGCCCATCTAGTCAAAGCTATGGTTTTTTCAGGAGTCATGTATGCATGTGAGAGTTGGGCTATAAAGAAAGCTGCATGCTGAAGAACTGATGCTTTTGAACTGTGGTGTTGGAGAAGACTCTTGAGAGTCCTTTGGACTGCAAGGAGATCTAGTCAGTCCTTCCTAAAGGAAATCAGTCCTGAATATTCATTGGAAGGACTGATGCTAAAGCTGAAGCTCCAATATTTGGGCCACCTGATGCAAAGAACTGACTCATTGGAAAAGATCCTGACGCTTGGAAAGAGGGAGAGCAGGAGGAGAAGGGAGTGACAGAGGATGAGATGGTTGGATGGCATTACTGACTCAACGGACATGAGTTTGAGTAAGCTTCAGGAGTCGGTGATGGACAGAGAAGACCGGCGTGCTGTAGTCCATGGGGTCACAAAGAGTAGGACACGACTGAGCAACTGAACTGAACCTGGACCCTGACAGCCACTGCTCTGTGGGTAAGCTGGCTGACTCTTCCATAGTGAAATCTTTGGTGGAACACAGATTAACCTGGTGGAGAGGAGAGGAAGGCACTCAGAAGAAAGTGAGCATCTTTTTATTTTTTAATGCATTTTTAATTGAAGTATGCTTAATTTACAATGTTATAATAGTTTCAAGTGATTCACTTATACATATATTTAGTGGGTTGACCAAAGAGTTCACTTGAGTACATGGAAGAAGGAGAGGGTAGGACTAAAGGAAAGAGAAGGATGAAAACATATATGTTACCATATATAAAACAGTTAGCCAGTGGGAATTTGCTGTACAGTGCAAAGGAGCTCAACTCAGTGCTCTGTGAAAACCTCGAGGGGTGGGAGCAAAGTTCAAGAGGGAGGGGACATGCGTGTACTTATGGCTGATATATGTAGATATATGGAGAAACCAACACAACATTGTAAAGTAAGCATTCTTCAGTGAAAAATAAATAAATTGTTTTTAAAAAAAGATATTGAGGATAGTTCCCTGTGCTATACAGGAGGTCACTGTTGTTTACCTATTTTACATACACCAATGTGTATATGTTAATCCCAAACTCCCAGTTTATCTCTGCTCCCTACCCCCAAAAGTGAACTGCAATATGGCAAGAAAGACAGGTTGGGTATGCACTGTACACAAGTGTAGGACAAGAAAGCAGGTTTGCAAGTCCAGAAAAACTGCATGTGAGACAGTCAAGAGAGACCCAGTTCTAGACCCGAGAGAGCTCCTAGCTGGCTTTCTTTTTCCACATGCCATTTGCTTGCATGCCCACTTCTTGTGTTCACAGAGTGGCACTGCATTGTTGCCACAGCCAGGAGGGCATGTGTGTGCCTTTGTTCCCCACTGGGAATGCAGGCCAGGCTTCAAATGAAGTCTTCATTGTTCCACATCACAAAGCGTTGATTATCAGCAATCTGAACCATAAGAGGTTCAGCCTTTTATTGCTATAAAAAAAAATAATAATTCTAGGACCTACTATATAGCACAGGGAACTGTCCTCAAAATTTTGTAATAACCTATAAGGGGAAAGAACCTGAAAAAAAATGGATATATATGTATATATAACTGGATCACTTTGCTGTACACCTGAAACTAACCCAATATAATTTGTTGCTTTCAAATGGTGGTGCTGGAGAAGACTCTTGAAAGCCCCTTGAAGTGCAAGGAGATCAAACCAGTCAGTCCTAAAGGAAATCCGCGCTGAATACACATTGGAAGGACTGGTGCTAAAGCTGAAGCTCCAATACTTGGGCCACCTGATGTGAAGAGCTGATTGTTTGGACCCTGATGCTGGGAAAGATTGAAGGCACAAGGAGAAGGGGGTGGCAGAGGATGAGATGGTTGCATGGCATCACTGACTCAATGGACATGAACTTGAGCAAACTCTGTGAGATAGTGGAGGACAGGGAAACCTGGCATGCTGCAGTCCACAGGGTGGTGAAGAGTCAGACACAACAGAGCGACTGAAGAACAACAACAAAGACGTTGTTATGGGCTCAATCAGGTGTTCCCCCACCACCAATTTCCTGTGTTGAAACTCTAACTCCTAGGGCCTCAGAATATGACTGTACTTGGAGACAAGGTGTTTCAAGAGGTGATTAAATTAAATGAAGTCTTTAGGGCAGATGCTAATCCATATGGATGGTGTTCTTAGAAAAGAGTTAAGGTCACCAGGGCACCTGGGCTTAGAAGAACCACCATGTAAGAGGTGAGAAGGCAGACACCTGGAAGCCAAGGAGAAAAGCCTCAAGAAACTGAGCCAGGCACACCTTGATCTTGAACTTCCAGCTTCTAGAACTATGAGAGAATAAGTCTCTCTTGATTAAGCCACCCAGGTTGTGGTATTTTGTTATGATAGCCCAAGCGCACTGGCTGTCATAACACAATACACTTTTTTTTTTTTTTGGGTTGCATCCTGTAGCTCAGGGGATCTCAGTTCCCAGACCAGGGAGCAAACCCAGGCCACTGCAGTGAAAACCCGGAGTCCTAACCACTAGACCACCAGAGAGCTCCCCTTTTCAATTTCATTTTCAACACCCATTTCATGAATACAATTTTTTAAAATATACTATTCCAAAAAGATGGCCACAGTTCCAAGGAGTGACTCGTAAGTCTGCACTCCATTCGGTTCATTCAAGCCCCACTTCTTGTCTCATGTGGTCCTGCTCACCCCCTGGTCCCCTCCAGCACTCAATACGTGGAGTATTGGCCCATCTAAAATAGGAAGAGGACACCCAGGAAGCATCTTTAGTCACGTGGAACATACGGAAGGTGGCGTGGTGTTGGCAACTGTCTTGTCACAGGCATGTTCGAATCCCAAGAGCAGGGTCCCAGCTTCCCGTGGCTTCACCTGTCTTCCCCCAGCGCATAGCAGGTCATCAGTAAAGGGTTTACCACAGCTCAGCTGGACCTAGGCTTCCATCTCAGTCCTGCCATTTCCTAGGTGGGTGGCCTTGGGCAAGTTCAATCTCTAAGCCTCTGTTTCTCGATTGGCCCAGAAGCATGGAAATATCTACCTCCCAAAGCTTTGTGAAAGATAGAAATTGAATATATCCAGAGCTCATGGCAGTCCACAGCACATTGGAAAAGATCTGATGATTTATGAATTCTGTTATTTTTTATTTGGGGCTTTTCCAACTTGGTGAAAGAATATCCATGATAGGGCTTCTCTGTTGTTTTCCCTGATACACATTGTCCTCTGTGATGAAGAAGGAAGAGGAGGAGAAGATAAAGAAGAAAAAGAACTACCAACCTCTATGTGCTTAATAGGCACTCGGCATTGTTCAAAGTGCTATCCATGGAGATTCTTATTCAATGCTCCTTAGTAACCCATTTTACAGATGAGAAGGCTGAGACCCAGAGACATCATTGACATCCTTGAAGTCACACAGCTGGGAAACAACACAGTCAACAGATTAAGCCAATAAACACTACCTTTAAAATAAGACTCCCTTAAAGGGGGACTGGAGAGTGGCTGGAAGACATACACACTCCAAATTCCTCTCCAAGTGCCACAAAGACACACTTGAACCTATCTGGGTGCTGACAGGTGGAGAGAGTGTTTTGTGCAGGGCTCGGTGAGCATGCAACTGTTCAGGAAATTCCCAGCACACCTACTGAAAGGCACCCAAGAGTCCCCTTTCTTTGACAAAAACAGCCTCAAGGTCACTGAAAAGAGGACCAGGGTGGGATCAGGTCTGTGCTACTTATTCTGTGCCCCCTGCCCCATCCACATTCACAGAGCTACGTTCCATTTTCTCTGCTCTGCCCGATACCCAAGGAGGTCCCCTTGCAGATGCAGCTCCAGCTCCTTGCCCTCTGCCTTCTGGGCAGCGCTGGTAGAGATAGGAGGGAGGGTGGGTTAAGAGGTCCTGTATGGGTATCTACCCTTTCTTGAAAGTGACCTGCTGTGACCAGAGCTCCTGCTGGAAAGCCTAGCTCCACGGTTCTAGCCCTCGTTGGCTCCATCTGCCTCCCCCTGGCCCCTGAGCCCTAAGGGTGGTGGCAGCTCCCACTGTGGCCAGCCCCTGAGAACTTCAGCATCCCTTTGTGTTTCTTTAACCTTGCTCACCATCCTCCCGCCTCCTGTAAATAGCCCCCGTATTGAACGCTTCCTGGTTGAGTTGTCTGGGATGAGTTCCGTTTCCAGCAAAGACCTTGCCTGATCTGAAATTGGGGTGGAACTCAATGGGAGAGATCTTGGTTTCCAGTTGTCTCTTCAAAGCCAGTTTCAGGTAAAGCTAAAGGAGAAGTCAAAAGATCTTCCGTGGCTTCAGGCACCGCCTCCCTCCAGCTCTCTTCAGACAAGCTCAGGCCAGCGTAGAAAGAAAGAAAGTTAAGTCGCTCAGTCGTGTGTGACTCTTTGCAACCCCATGCACTGTAGCCTGCCAGACTCTTCAGTCCATGGAATTTTCCAGGCAAGGATTCTGGAGTGAGTTACTGGTTCCTTCTCCAGGAGATCTTCCCAACCCAGGAGAGAAAGGACTAAATATGGTCATTGTATCTATTACAGAAGGACCTTAGATCAAATCCTGCCTGTCACAGCCTGGCTAGGAAGCCTCAGACATGCCACTTAACTTCCCAGAGCCTCAATTTGTTCATCTGTACAATGGGAATAGGGGCTTCCCCACTGGCTCAGCAGCAAAGAATCCACCTGCAATGTGTGAGACACGGGTTCAATCCCTGAGGATCCCCCAGAGAAGGAAATTGCTACCCACTCCATTCTTGCCTGAGAAATCTATGGACAGAGGAGTCTGGAAGGCTACATGCCCATGGGGTCAGAAACAATTTACTGACTAAACCAGCACCACAATGGGAATGACATCCACCTCATAGGATTGTTGGGTGGACAGGATAGCAGATGGAAAGCAAATTACACTGTACACAGTACCAAGGTAGGTACGTGGAAAATTCTTGGTCTCTTTTCTCATCCTCTTTCTCCAGTTTCCCTCTTCCTTTACCTAAATTCCTCTCCTTTACCCAATCAGTAAGGAAGCAAGGAAAAAAAATCATATCACACACTAGGATTGCATCATGGTTGAAGAACAACTTACAGGGTTGCTTGCTGTTCTATGCTTTCAGGCAAGTTGAAACTCAGAGGTGAAAGGACACAGCTTACAATTGTCTCCAGCAGCTGAATCAAGAGCAGGAGGCATCAGCGTTTAGATCAAACAGCCAGAAGAATCAAGTTTTTAAGAAACCAGAAAAACCTCTATTACCCAAACCTCTATTAACCATTCTGATCAGTTACTCATAACTTCATAGTTTGAAACAAACCACCAGAAATGTAATAGCTTCAAAGGACCATGGCATATTATTTTTGGTGGGTGGGCTGAGGATGAAGAGTCTGAGGGGGTGAGGTCCCCCAAGACAGCCTCCTCCATACATCTGGAGCTTGGCTGCTGCTGCTGCTAAGTCACTTCAGTAATGTGTCCAACTCTGTGCGACCCCATAGACGGCAGCCCACTAGGCTTCCCCGTCCCTGGGATTCTCCAGGCAAGAACACGGAGTGGGTTGCCATTTCCTTCTCCAATGCATGAAAGTGAAAAGTGAAAGTGAAGTCGCTCAGTCCTGTCTGACTCTTAGTGACCTCATGGACCACAGCCTACCAGGCTCCTCTGTCCATGGGATTTTCCAGGCAAGAGTACTGGAGTGGGGTGCCATTGCCTTCTCTGCTGGAGCTTGGCAGCAACAGCTAAAAGCTATCTCCTTCATAAGTGCTCTCAAAAGTCTCGTGAGAACTTCTTTCCATGGCGGCTGGGCCACAACGCGGTGAGAACAAAACTCTTGGAAGGCCCACCCTCAGATGTGTGCAGGCATCATGTTTGCCACATCCTATTGGTCAAACCAAGTCATGGGATCAGTCCATGTCCAAGGGGAGGGCAAACAGTTCCTGCCCAGTGCAAAGGACTGTGGGAGGAATTTTTGCAAGCAACTTTGAAACCCACTGGTTCCTCTTCCGGTCCTCCACCAAGGCTGGCATCCCGACTTTGCAGCCCCTCACTGGCGACTTCAGTTTACGGAAAAGTCTCATCTCAGATTTATGAACCTCTGAAAGCCATGAGAAATTCATCACTATAGTTCAAATGGTGAACAATGGGCAATACGGCAGTTCAGCCTACAGTCTAACCTACATCCACCCTCATTATTATACAACAAACTTGCTATTTCTTCATAACTCAGGAAGGTTAAATTTCCAAGCAAACGGGCATTTGAGTCAGGAACCATACAGCTCATGGCACCCAGCTCTCTGCTTTTACAGATCAGGAAACCACGGCCCAGAAAGGTTGAGTGACTTCCCCCAGATCACACAGAGAAAAAAAGAAATAGAACTCAAGCCCCAGTGTCTGATCGCTTTCCTCCCTTGGGACTCAGGGAATCACAGTTCTAATTTTGCTCCTCCCATGGGGAGCCTCAGTTTCCCCCTTCTGGCTGGTGAAGTCAGTCCTTGCCTCTCCCCACACCTTTGTCCCAGGTGTGCTATGAACTCTAATGAGTTAACATGTCTCTCAGAGCCTACAGAACCTCGCAGGAGATATAATTACAGAGAATTAGCCTCCACGGTCTTCTGGGAAGGATTTCGGCGGGGAGTAGGTAAATAAATTATATCCTGTGGTTCTCCCTTCCCACGGGCTGATTAACTCTTCAGCAGAGTGTTCCCCAGAGGGTGAGGTGATGGAGCCCCTTTGCCAGCCCAGTATCCCACAACTTGGAGCTCCCTTCTGGCTCCAAGAAATCACTGGGTGGCACTCAGCCTAAAAACACACCTCTTCTCAGATCTGATTCTTCTCTGGGTTAATCCAGACCCCTTATTGGAAGCCCTCGTGGGTCCTTTCAGCTCCAACCCCAGGTGAGCAGGGTTCTAAGAGTTAACCATCCTCTGCAGAATTTCTGGGTAAATACCATCCAGGCTTCCAGATTTATTACTTTTTAATGTCTCTCGTGTGGTTCCATTAGCCCTTCCTTTTGATACTTCTATCTTTTCCATCTGACTTCTCCCCACCCATACTCCATAACCCCAGGTTATGGATTTTCCCAATAACTCCTGCTCTGAGGTCTGGGCATAAAAAAAATCACTGGGCTCCCCAACACTCCATACCTCTCTCTCCACCCCAGCATCCAAATATTTACTAAGATCCCCTTATCTTTTCCCAAGCATCTCACTGTTTCTGTCATTTTCTCCCACAACCTGCCAACCTCTCCTGTCCCACTTAGAACTTTCCAGCAGAGCTCTGACACTGGTGAAATTGACCTCAGACTAGGTTGAGTCACCACTTCCTGTCCTGAGCCCCTTTTTTTGTTTGTTTCAGTTTAACCAGTGCATTGCCTGAGCTTCTGTCCCTAACTGAGTTCCCACTGGTGCCTCTGCCGGCCACCATGCTCCATTGTGTAAAACCTGTGGTTTGCTTTGGCTCAGGAGGACACTATCCTAACTGCTAAGCCCAGCGATCCACAGGCTGTTGTGGGATTGTTGCACTAAACTGTCACTTCCTCCTCTTGTGACCTTGGGTAAGTTACTCAACCTCTCTGTGCCTTAGTTTCCTGATCTGTAAAATGGGTAGATGACAGGACCAACTTCCTTGATGGTGGAAGTGGATGATTAAGCAATTTGCTATCCTCTAAAATTTTTCATGCCCCAATCCACCTTTCTGTCTGCTGTTCCCTCTGTCTTGAATATCTTCCTTCCCCTCCAATCTGATGTGGGAACTTTGACTCACCTGCATAGTCCAGTTCAAAAGTCTCCTTCAACCAAAGCATTCCACTATGGCCCCAGAGTTCATCATTTTCTCCTTCAGATCTCCACAGCTTTTCATGTTCTGACACTAGAATCTTCGGGACTCAGCCTAAGGATCCTCACTTTAGAAGTATTCCCTGACATGGTGTGGCAGACTCTCAGGGTCTAGCATGTACCTGAACGAAAGTGAAAGTGAAGGTCACCCAGTCGTGTCCAACTCTTTGTGACCCCATGGACTATACAGTCCATGGAAATCTCCAGGCCAGGATACTAGAGTGGGTAGCCTTTCCCTTCTTCAGAGGATCTTCCCAACCCAGGAATCAAACCCAGATCTCCTGCATTGCAGGCAGATTCTTTACCAGCTAAGCCACACGGGAAGCCCAAGAATACTGAAGTGGGTAGCCTACCCCTTCTCCGGGGTATCTTTCCGGCCCAGGAATTGAACCAGGGTCTCCTGCATTGCAGGTGGATTCTTTACCAACTGAGCTGTCAGGGAAGCCCAGTACCTGAATGAATGAATGAATGAATGCAACCAATCCAGTCTTATTTTTCAGTTACCTTTGCTAATGTGCTGTGTATAAATTTTTCTTTGTTTCATGTCTTCATTCGTTCCTTCTGTGCTGGTCTTTTAGACTGTGTAAGCTGTTTGTCTTAAACTTATAATATTTTTAACCTGGAGAAATTGTGTTCAACTCCTTTATCCACTGATTCAACAAAATGTATTGAGTATCTACTACATGCCTGGAAAGGCTCTGTGCTAGGAACTGGGGATTCAGTGTGAATTAAAAAAAAAAAAAGTTTCCTGCGTGCTCGTAGAACTTTAGGGAAGAAGTCTGATCACAGTTGAATGTTCCCATAAAGGTACAACTCTGATAAGTGCCATGAAGGATATATAGTAGAGGGTTTATACCTAACCTGCAGGGTCAGAAAAGGCTTCCCAGGAGAAGCTAGCTTTGAGTTAAGATCTGAAGGATGAGCAAGAGTTACTCAAGTGATAAGAAGGGGCACACCAGGGGCCTGTAGCCAAGGAAGTCTGGCAAAGAGGACTGTTGTGTATCTTGTATCAGTCAGCTACTGCTGTGAAACAAGCAACCACAAAAATCTCACTGGCATCACCAACAAGCCTTGGCTTTTCATGGTTTTCAGTTTGGCTGATCTTAACTAGGCTCAGCTAGGCTTCTCAGCTTCAAGCTACCCGCCCGACAGGGCTTAGCTCCCAAACCTAGGTTGGGGTACAGGCAGATCCATCCATGTTTGTTCAGTCTGAGTGGAGCCAGCCTGAAGGAGCAGAAGCTGAAAGTTCTTCAGTCAGTGGTAATTGGAAAAGGTAATTCCACAAAAGGACAAGTGGAAACATTGCCCACTGTCAATTCTGCCCACCTTTGATTGGACAGGGCAGGTCACATGAGCATTCCGAAAGTTCAGGGTCTAGGAAGAAACTTTATTCTTGAGGGAAACCACCAGGATACAAGCAAAGAGCATGGATATAGGAATGTGGAGGTTTCTGGCTCAATAATTCAATCTACCACAAGGCAACAGCAGGAAGAAAAAAATTACTGAGAACTTGAGAAAAAATGAGCCAGAGAAGACCTTGAGGGTCTATTAAAAATATTTGGTCTTTCTCATAAGAATAATGAAAAGCTATTGGAAATACATACAGCTTGATGGTGAATAATGAGACATTTTGGATCCTAAAGTCATTCTCTGGCTGCTATAATGAAGCAGACTGGACAAAGGGATGAAATAATCAAAATTCCATATGCCCTATAGCTTTTGATCCTGTGTGTGTGAATGTGTGGGTGTGTTATGCCACCACATTTACATACCCAGTTCTTCCTTGGAGAAGGTGGTAACCTAGGGTTTATCATTCCACACATCTGAAGAACAGCTTATCTTTACATTGACTAGTACAACAATTCTTTTTTTTTTTTTTTTTTGGCTGCATCAGGCCTTAGTTGCAGCACATGGGATCTTTTAGCATGCAAACTCTTAGCTGGGACATGTGAGATCTAGTTCCTTGACCAGGGATTGAACTTGGGCCCCCTTCATTAGGAGCGTGGAGTTTTAGCCCCTGCACCACCAGGGAAGTTCCATAACCGGTACAATAATTCTATGGCTCCATCTCAGAAGCTCCCTGAGAGTCACACTTGTACAGCATGGGGGGCAGGAAGGTTTCCACCTGTCTAACAAGTGTCTTACAAGTGTCAAGTCATCTCACTCCCAAGAGGTGTGTCTCTTACTGTAATTGCTGTCATAACAATACCAGTTTCCAAACATTCTGTATCTTAAGTTTGTTGAAGATTTTATCCACGGGCCCCAGAAAACAAGGCAGGAGGCTTCAGCCCCCTTTGATAGATGCTGAGGGTTGGGGAGGTTGTCTGGCTGACTTGTTCACAATATCGGGAATGGATGAATCAGAAGCCGGTTTGTACTCAAAACCCATGGCTTGCTTTTCAGCCACTTCCTGTCTGACCTGGTGATGATATTCCCATCAGTAAGTCCAGCCAATGCTGTTTTGCTAGGACTGTTTGACCAGGTGGGGCAGTGACGGTTCTAAAAGGTGGGTTCAGAAACAGGTCTGTATCCAAGTCCCAGGGTTCATCCAAACACCTACAAACATTCCTGAAAGTCCCTGGCTTCCCTAAGTCAAGGGAAACATTCATCTTAAGGGTAATCAGCCAGAAAAACCTGTTTGCCAGCAAAATTTCACCATTTTTCACAAAGACAGAAAGAGAGGGGGCCATGTGATGTGAAGAGCTGTCAGCCCGCGTGGCAGGGAATACAATCTGACTTTCTGCCATCACTACGGGACCACACTTCAGACTCAATGGCTTAAGTCCTCACTAGGCCACCATGGGGGAGGGATACGGAGGGGGAGAGGAAAGATCATGCACTGCCGAACCCGGGGAATCAAGCAGGCACAGCAGGATCTCGACTTTACCGGCTGGGGTGAAAACTCAAGCTGTTTCTCTCTTGTCAGCCTTTTTGAATGAGAGGGAAAGATTTACAGCTAGCATCAGCGGGCAGCGTTTTACAGCCATCGCAAATGGATTTGAGACAGCAGAACAGTAGACTGTTGACCACGGAGGTACTGTGGTGACTCATTTTAAGACCTGTCCAGCCTCACAGGCACAATGAAGCCGCTCCTGGTCAGTGAAGAGCACGAAGATGCCCCTGGAACCTTCAGGGGCCAGCTCTCTTAGACACGTAGCCAAACTGCTGAGGGTTTCAATATGTAGATGTTTTCAGTGCACTTGCTCAGCTTGGCAGTTTCTGTCCATTTAGCAAGATCCGCTTGCAGTGTAGGCAGGAGTCTTGAGGTCCAGCTGATGGGGGGCTGCATTTATTACTGATAAAAGTAAACGAAAAACGGCTTGTGTCTGGGTAACACCTGGCCCAACAGGTTTACTGTTTACATAGTGGATATTTGTGATTTCCCTCTAGCTGCGCATGCTACCATCTCCCTGCGGGTTACCCATTTTCATCTGATTCACTCTCTCTTTTTTGATAAGGATGATTCTTTCTGTGTTGAATGAAATACGAATTATTAAAAGAAAACATGCTATTCTATTAATGTATTTTAAAAGTGACCCTGAAAAAAAGATATTCTGGCATGAGTAATATATTTTTTAAAAATAGACGAAAGTGATCCATCAGTGAAAATTATGCATACACTAGTATATATAGGTACACATGTGTATTAATCACTTGGATACATGTTGTTACCATGGTGACTTATGAAGAGAGGAAATAGGAGAGTTATGGAGAGAGTTATGGGAAAGAATATTACTTTTCACTTCCCCGTTTTGTACCTCCTAGATTTGATACCCTGTACATATACATATAAGGCTTCTCAGGTGGCTCAATGATAAAGACTCTGCCCGCCAATGCAGGAGACGCAGGATACGTGGGTTTGATCCTTGGTTTGGGAAGATCCCCTGGAGAAAGAAATGGCAACCCACTCCAGTATTCTTGCCTGGAGAATCCCATGGACACAGGAACCTGGCAGACTATAGTCCATAGGGTCTCAAAGAGCCGGACACAACTGAGCACACACGAAGTCACGCACGTATACACACAAACCCACTCAAAAGAAAACAGTACTTTTATTTCTTCTAAGAATATGTATGGGGGGGGGACAAAGGAAAGTGATTATTATTAGAATTTGTTACTAAGTTTCTCCCTAGATTTCATATTTATCCCATAAACATATTTTAAATTTTTTTAACAGGAAAAACAAACAAACAAACAATGTGCCCCTTTGTAACTAATACATCCATAGATGACGCAGTTCCAAATAGTTTACAGTTGAAAGTAGGTTCACCTCCAGTTCTGCTTTCCAAGTTCAATTCTGCATAAGAAACCAGTGTCTTTAGGTAAATATTTATGTGGAAATAACAGTGTTCTTGTTTTTGTTTTCAGAACATGGGTATGGAGTGTCAACTTGGGAAATATGGTGATTTGGCGTACATTTGAAAAGGGGTATACGTGTATGGGGAGGTGGGGGTGAGACTCTGAATATGTAAAGGTAGTTCAGGCCTGCAGCTCTGCACATGTGGGGCAGCCCGGCCCTCAGTGCTGATACACCTCCAGCTCACCTCTGCAGGGGACCAACCTGGACCCCAGGGCCAAGACCAGCTGAGCTGGTCGCCGGAGAACGGAGGGTGGGTGCAAGGGCTTTCTTCATAGCTCAGCTGCTAGAGAATCCGCCTGCAATGCAGGAGACCCTGGTTTGATTCCTGGGTTGGGAAGATCCCCTGGAGAAGGGATAGGCTACCCACTCCTGTGTTCTTGGACTTCCCTGGTGGCTCAGCTGGTAAATAATCTGCTTGCAATGCGGGAGATCTGGGTTCAATCCCTGGGTTAGGAAGGTTCCCTGGAGAAGGGAAAGGCTACCCACTCTAGTATTCTGGCCTAAAGAGTTCCATGGACTGTTTTATAGTCTATGGGATCTCGAAGAGTCAGACACGACTGATTGACTTTCACTTGTGGCCGTGAGAGTGTTTGCCTGGAAGGGAACCCAGAATAGGGAACAGCCCCCACTGTCTTCCTTCTTTTTTTTTTTTCTTCCCCCTCTATAAACAAGTGATTAATGCTTTGCAAAAAAGCCCAGACACACCTTCCCTGCTGCAAGTGAGCCCCTGCCAGATTCCCCAGCCTTAATTCTGCTGTTAACACTCGTCAGGGGGAGGGGTAAAGAGTAAATCCCCTCCTTCAAGAAGCAGACCTGGGGGCAATGTGGTTTGTTTAAAGTCTCCCGTGTGCTCTGATGGCGTGAAGACTTTGACATGAAAAATGAAAGCAGAAACAATGTACTTTTCCCTAAAGCAGCTTCCAGTTTGTAAACCCTCTCTGCTCAGGATTCTCCCAAACCAACCTTCTCTTCTCCCAGCACTGTTGAAAAGTAGGGGGCAATGGGTGATGGTGGGGGTTGGGGGGTCCCACGGATAGATCAACATTTTTAGAGAGCTTCACGGGCTCCTTTTTCATTTTGTTTGCAAGAGGCAAACTGAATTTCCTGACTGAATGCAGAAATAAATTCCTTACACCTGAAATGAACACAGCATTGTAAATCAACTGTATTCCAATAAAATTTTTAAAAGGGAAAGAAAAGAAATTCCTGACGAAGTTGCCCACAGCCCCCGGATTAGGAATGGACTGACCACCGACTGCAGGAAGAAATTCTAAGCACATTTGTTTTCAAAGGTTATCTCTTTTAATTTCCAGTTGAGTGCAGTTCAGTGATAATCATACATCAAATTCAGTCAAAGAGGTTTATCATTGAAAAGCGTGAAAATGTAGATAGTGCTCAAACCTTAGCGTTTAGTGATGTGGTGGACTCTTGAGAAATTTGGGAGTATTTCACATAATGAAGATGAAATGAAATATCACTGTTATGCAAACCCTTAAAGAAATTATGGATCCATGGCGAAAATGAATCTTCAGCGGCTGCTCACAAACCAAGAAGAAAGACAGGCAAATTTGTGAGTCTTTTGGTAGAAGTACACACCACCAGGAGTCCCCTGACGGTCCAACAGTTAGGGCTCTGCACGTCCACTGAAGAGGACACAGTTCAATCCCTGGTCCAGGGAGATCCTGCAAGCCACACACCATGGCCAAAAATAAATAAATAGTAAAAGCAGAAGTATTTACTGTCATCCATGAAGCAGATTTGCCAAAAGATCCGACTCTGAAGCTCACCAGACATCTCTTTCTACCCACTGCTGCTGCTAAGTCGCTTCAGTCGTGTCCAACTCTGTTCGACCCCATAGACAGCTGCCCACCAGGCTCCCTGTCCCTGGGATTCTCCAGGCAAGAACACTGGAGTGGGTTCCCATTTCCTTCTCCAATGCATGAACGTGAAAAGTGAAAGTGAAGTCGCTCAGTCATGTCCAACTTTTAGCGACCCCATGGACTGCGGCCCACCAGGCTCCTCCATCCACAGGATTTTCCAGGCCAGAGTACTGGAGTAGGGTGCCACTTAGAGATTTCTAACTCAGACCACAAAAACAAGTAGATATTTGACCCCCTACTCTGGACCACATGGTGCCAAGGATCAGGTTGGTTGAGAAGGAGTGAAGAAATCTAATATTTATTGCTTATCAATTCTGTGCCAAGTATTAGGATAAATTATCACTCCTGAGGGGATCTTGTCTTTCTTGTTGATCAACTGTGGGTGATTGATCTATTTGGCTCCATTTCACAGATAAGTAAACTGAGGCCCAGACCACCAAAGTGACTTGCCATATGATCCCAAGAGAAGAACAGGTGCTGATGAGCTAAGTCATGTAGCCATTGAGTTTCTCTTTTTTTCCTCTGTGACTCTGGACAATTACTTTTCTTGTCTGGGCCTCAGTTTCCCCGGTCTTAGAAGACAGAGCCGAGGATTCACAGGGTCAAGTTTATTCATTGGTCTTCTGCCACTCCTCCATGACCTTCCTGTTTCTTCTTTTCCTCTGTCTTCCTGGGAATGTGTCTGAGGCAGCCTGAGATAGAAGAAAGAGCAACTGAGTCCTGGGTTCAAATTCTAACTCTGCAATAGGCAGGCCTTCGTGAGTCACTTAACCTCTCCGAGTCCCACTTTCCCCAACAATAAAACAGCGGTGAAAATAAGAAAGATCTAGAAGGACGGAGATGATGGATAGAGGGTGCCCAGTTCAGAATCCAGGATACACCAGGTGTTCAGGTAAAGCTGAGTCTCCCACACCTGTCTTCTCTCTCATACTTCCTTTAAAAATGAAACCCGCGGGACTTTTCCTGGTGGACCAGTGATTAAGACTCTGAGCTTCCACTGCAGGGAGGCACAGATTTGATCCCTGTTCGGGGAACTAAGATCCTTCATGTCTCATAGTGCAGCCAAAAAAGAAAAGTAAATAAAAAGTAAAATGTGGTTCATTCACACTGATGTATGGCAGAAACCATCACAATATCGTAATTACCCTCCAATTAATAATAAAATAAAATTTTTAAAAAGAAGTAAAATATAGAGGTTAAAGCGTTTGCCTGCAAGGCGGGAGACCCAGGTTCAATCCCTGGGTCGGGAAGATCCCTTGGAAAAGGAAATGGCAACCCACTCCAGTATTTTTGTCTGGAAAATCCCATGGACGGAGGAGCCTGGTAGGTTACAGTCCACGGGGTCGCAAAGAGTCGGACACGACCGAGCAGCTTCACTTTCACTTTCCCTGGCAGTGGTTAAGACTCTGCACTTCCAGTGCAGGGCCATGGGTTCGATCCCTGTTTAGGGTATTAAGATCCCATTCTCCACATGCTGAATGTCATGGCTAATTTAAAAAAAATAATAACTAAAATAAAAATGAAACCCCCATCCCCCACTCACAACTCCTTTTTCTGATTTTTTGTTTGTTTTTCATTTAATTCCTCACTACCAAACATTTATTTTCCCTGTTTTTGTTTCTCATTAGTTACTCTCCTGTTACAAGTTCCTCGGGGACAGTTTTATGTGCTTGGCTGCTGCTATATCCTTAGCCTGAGACACATACATAGTGGACCCTTGGTAAATATTTGCTAACTGAAGGAATGAGTTGAATGAATGAATATTAGACCTGGTAATGAGACCTTCAGGTAACACAAGCCAAGAATAGGTCTTGCGCAGAGTAGCTGGTCCATAAATACTTTTATTCTCCTTTGCTGGGACCCCAGGATCTGCTGAGGTTACCTTGTTCAGTGTTAAGCTACACTCAATTTACATGAGGGTGTTTTGACGGTTTCTAGCATTCCTGTTTGTGGTTATCCCCTATTTCACCAAGGACGGTGACAAGTACTGTCCTGGGGCCATTTGCAAGTTCTCTTCCCCGATCACAGAGGTTTGACTAAGTGCTTTGTCTCAAGGCAGAAAATGCACCAGTCCTGTGTCTTAACATTTATGAAGGGGTTACCTGATGTTAAGGTCAGAACTGTCCACAAATCCTTTGGGGCAAAGTAGCTGTGCGGGTATCACAGTCTTGGTGGAGAGGGAAAGGCAGCAATCCATTAAGCAGGTAGGAAAGCAGACATTTTGGAGGTTACAGAGTTGCCCAGAACATCACCCCAGAGGCGACGTGTGGGTGTGTTACGATGGGGACACTGATGGTGGCCTCTTTGGGGAGAAAATTCCCCTCTCTGAGACAAACCATCCCAAGCCAGACCTCTCTCTCCCCTCTGGGCCTATTGAGAAATATTCCTTGAAATGTTGTTGATAATGCCTTTCCTTTCTGCCCGAGCTCGTGGTATCTGGCAATTGCATCAGCTCTCAAAGCTGGCCTGTTTCTCATGAGAACCTTCTTCTGTCCAATTTATTGGACAAGAGACCAAGAGCCCAATTTATTCCCTCTGCACTTCAGAGGTTCTTACCCTGGTGTCCTCCAATGACCTCTTCCAGGGTGTCCCCAGAGAGAATGCTGGGATCTGTGAACTTGGATGACTTACTGAAATTCGTATTGTCTTCCATTGTGAATCCAGGTAACCACCCCTAGGAGGACTCGCACTGGCTGTGACATGGTGGCCAATAGCATCACAGGTATTTTCATAACCATATTACAGGCATGACTGAGACCCCCAAATGTTCTTTTGGTCATCCTGATTTCAGATATACAGTATCAGAACCATGGCTAGATTGTCTGATTTAATGAATTTGGTACACATATATTACTATGTTGTTGGTTTTTTTTTTGGATGCACTGTGTCTTAGTTGCAGCACATGGGATCTTATGCAGTTTCTTTAATTGCAGCATGCAAGACCTTTAGTTGCGGCATGCAAACTCTTGGTTGCGGCATGTGGAATCTAATTCCCTGACCAGGGATCAAACCCAGACCCTCTGCACTGGAAGAGTGGAGTCTTAGCCACTGGACCACCAGGGTAGTCCCAATGCTTTTATATTTTTAATATTTCTTTTCTTCAAAATTGTTATCCCATCTCTTGTAAAAAGAAAAAAGAATTCTGAGGTGGACACCACAGGCTTCACAAGATTGCCCGAGGAGTCCACGGCCCAGAGGGTGGTAAAGCCGTTAGTGGTGACGGAGGAAACGAAGGGAGGGCTTGAGCCACGATTCCAAGGCTCATGGAACGGCAGGCTCTAGAAACCCCAGATTAGAGCAGAGGACTGCTTTGGCTTTCGGTGCCATTAAAAACCGCCAGGAGAGCACACAGAGCAGTAACTCCAAAATGTCAAAAGGGGACAAGGGAGGGTGCTGAAAGAGGCATTGCTGCTGCTGCCGAGTCGCTCCAGTCGTGTCCGACTCTGTGACCCCATAGACGGCAGCCCACCAGGCTCCCCCGCCCTGGCATTCTCCAGGCAAGAACACTGGAGTGGGCTGCCACTTTCTTCTCCAATGCATGAAAGTGAAAAGTGAAAGTGAAGTTGCTCAGTCATGTCCCACTCTGCTCGACTCCATGGACTGCAGCCTTCCAGGCTCCTCCGCCCATGGGATTTTCCAGGCAAGAGTACTGGAGTGGGGTGCCATTGCCTTCTCCAGAAAGTGGCATTAATTAAATGGGACTAAATCTCCCAGAGAAAGAACCAGTCCCCTTTCAATTCCTTTATTTTTTCAGCTGTGCCTTGTGGCATGCAAGATCCTAGTTCCCCTACCAGGGATCGAACCCATGCCCTCTGCAGTCGAAGTGAGAATTCTTAGCCATTGGATCAGCAGGGAAGTCCCTCCCTCTGCCCCACTTCAGTTCTTTTTAGGACCTTCAGACTAAGTCCAGCCTCAAATGAGCAGCCACCTACTTGTCTCAATCACCCTTCTAACAATCAGCCCTGCTCGGAGCCTTGTCATATTGCTTTCTTTCCACCACTCGCCACTTTCATTCTACTCCTGGGAAGTGAGACACGAGTTTGATTTACGGTACCCAGATAAGGGTTTCAATTTCAACAAGTTAGGTGTTCTGAAAAAGTCAGCAGATGGAGATTTCCCTGGCAGTCAGGTGGTTTCAGACTCTAAGGGTTCACGGCAGAGGGTTTGGGATCAATCCCTCGTTGGGGAACTGAGATTTCACCAGCCACATACCATGGCCAAAAAAAAAAAAAAAGTGAGAAGATGCCTGGAATATATGCTAAGGAAATCATTGTGAAAGTGAGACCAAGATACACAAACATGAAGATGCCCTTACAGCTCCCTCCTCCACCCCTCCCAATTTTGCCAGTGAGGGATCAAGGCTGGGGACTCGCCCAATGCCTGCTACTTCTCAGGCAAAGTGCTGGACTTCCCCACCCCTCCACCCGGTGCCGCCCCCCAACCCCGATGGCCTGTGATCCGCCCCTTCTCGGCCTCCTAGACCTCTTCAGGGCCAGGCCAGCCGGAGAAAGTCAGGGACTGGACTCGACGTTCCCAGCATGGGTGTCAAGCATGTCTTCTGAGAGCCCTGGCTCCAGGGTCCCCCGTCCTGAAGGGCCCGGCTGAGTGGGCCTTTCATCAGCCTCTGAGAGGTGGCAACAAGTGTCACGGCAGGAGGCCTACTCTTCAGGGCCAGGCCAGCCGGAGAAAGTCAGGGACTGGACTCGACGTTCCCAGCATGGGTGTCAAGCATGTCTTCTGAGAGCCCTGGCTCCAGGGTCCCCCGTCCTGAAGGGCCCGGCTGAGTGGGCCTTTCATCAGCCTCTGAGAGGTGGCAACAAGTGTCACGGCAGGAGGCCTGCTGCCCACTGCCCCCACTTCTGCAGACCAGGCCGAGCAGCGCTGGGGGGCTGCAAGCAGGATTCCAGAGGCGTCTGGATATTATCAGTCAGTCGCTCAAACTGTCTGGCCGGTGGGCTGGGGTGGGGCTGGTGGCACGGGGCAGACACTGGCTGGAGGGTAGAGTCAGGAATCCCCACCCCACCCCCCTGCGCAGATTCCTGGGGCCAGACCCAGCTCCCTGGGGGGAGGCAGGGGGCTGGCTGCAAGCGCTGCACCCTGCCCCGCCCTCATTAGGCAGTAGCACCAGGGATCAGAAAGTCAAATGGTGATATGTGTCTGACAGAGGAAACAGAGAAAGGGGCGCGTGGGGGGGGGAGGGCTGGTGGGCAAGAGGGGAGGGGGCAGCACTTGAGGACAGCAACAGGGAAGAGGGGCTGGGAGGGGCTGGGCAGAGCTTTACCCTCTGGTCCACTTGAAGACTCCTGCTTCAAAACTAACCCTGATGGCTTCCAGACAAGTCGGCACCAACGGTCATTTCGGGAGGATCTCAGTGTTGTCGGTGGCAGCTGTAAGGACAGGTGTAAATCTGTCCAGGCATTCCTTGCCACTCCCCCCTCCCAGCTTTCTGCACCTGAAACAGGTCCCCTTTATAACTACAAGCCCACTCAGGAGCCCTAAACACACACACACACATAGTCACACACACACAAGCAGTTAACACTTGGCCTGCCCTAGGGGTACAATTTTTTTTTTTTTTAAGTGCTCCTTTAAAGCAAACTCTATAAGCTGTTTGTTAAAGCAAAACAAACAAGCCTTGCAAGGAGAGGAGGTGGAAGCACTGGGAGGAAGAGGAATAAAAAGGAAATCTTTTTATTTGCTACCTTTGAAAATA
>SJYC01020099.1:0-12344 GCA_006408675.1 Madoqua kirkii | reverse complement strand
CCCCCCCCCCCCCCGCCACTTGCTCCCACTTCACAGTCTAGGAGCTGGGGGTTTAGGGGTACACGAGGAAAAATGTAAGAGGGCTCTGCTGGTTACCTACACAGTCGCACACACATAACCTGAGCCTGGGAGTTCTTAACCCCCTAGGCCCCGAAATCAGTCCTTTCTTGGTTCCAATGGAGAAAGTTCCCAGCTTAGGAAGGGTAATAGAATACTGTCCCCAAGACGTCCCTCCAGCTAAGCAGTGATGGCCCCTAGAATTGGGAAATGTGGGTCTGGCGAATCCTCTGACCCGGACAGGGACCTGCGGTAACAGTTACCAATTCGGCGACAGGTCTGATGGATAAGATCCTGTTGCGTCCCTCCCCTTCACCCTTGCTGAGTAACCCCCCCCCCCAACACACACACACACATCTGAACTGGAGCCAGTCACCTCGCCTCTGGGGTGGGGGCGTTTCACGGTTTGTTTTACAAATTCACCCCCGACTTCTGGCGAGATAAGTCTCCGGGTGGAGAAAAGAACTGAGGCACCAATAGATAATTGCGATGCCTGGAGAAGATACCGGCCTGGAGCACCTCCGCCCACCAGCTCGCCCACCCCATTCCAGCAGCTCCTCACCCTGCTGACCGCCGAGGGGAGGGCGGCGGCTGGACGAGGACAGGCCCAGAACCTAGTCCTTCGCTGTGCTCACTTTGTTCAGATACCCTCTCTGCTCTCACACACACATTTAGGTGGAAAACTGGGAGCCAGAGTCCAAATGGAAGACGAGATCTATCTAAAAGGGCTGGTAAATCCATTTTGAAAAAAAAAAAAGCCCGAATCCGGCTCCGGAGTGAATTGAGCGCAGACCCGGAGCTGCCGCGCAGGCTGGGTCAGCGTTTGCGTGTATATGGTTTCCGCGGGTGGCTGAGTCCTAGTGGACTGCCCCGTGTTTGCGTACAAATGTGCTGGGGGTGTTTGGGTCTCCGCACATAGTTTCGGGTGGGACTCGGTGGGGAGAGAGCCCCCTCGCATGGGCTGAGATCTGGCCGCACCCGCGTGCTCGGGAGCCCGCGCGCGAGCCCTGCTGCCCGTGCAGACCGGCAATGAGAAACACCCGAGCTCGGGAGCCCTTGAGCGGCGGCCGGGAAGAGCTTGACTCCACGTGGGGCTGGAGAGCGCGCACAAGCCTGGAGACGGCGGCGTTCGCCTCTCCACGGCGCCCGGATTTTGTCGCGCCCGGCGGCCGGATGGCAACTCTCGGGAGCCGGGGCCGTCCGCTCGGCTCGCCGGGAGCCGGGTTAAAAGGGTGAACGGGAGAGAGAAACGGCCGCGGCGGCCAGAGAAGCGAGCCGAGCGCGCGAGAGGCGAGCGCCCCTGCCCGGCGCCCGGCGCGCTCTCCGCCTTCCTGGCCAGGCTCGCTAGCGCCCGCCTCCCTCTCGCGTGCTCCCTCCTGCCCAGCCTCCTCCCTCGATCCCGGGCTGGATGACTGAGGCATTTCAGACATGGACTGAGCCAGAGCGAGCGAGCAAGAGAGCGAGCTCAGGGGCTGCGGCGATTTCTCGATAAGCCACCTAGAGGCGACTCGGTGCGCGCGCTCCCTAGTGGCTCCCCGCCCTCCCTCTGATCATGTTGACATATTCACAGGACAGGCAGTAGTACCGTTGCGGCGCTGCGACGTTACAGTTTCCGACACCTTCTTTTTATAACTCGGCTCTATCCCCCAGCACTCGACCTGTGAAAACCACGCCTATGCAGCAACACAATTGGTCCGAAAGCGTCAAAGAGCCAATCAAGAGGCCTCCGGCTCCCCGCAGCCCACAGCAGAGCCCGACCTTCTAGACCGCCGAGCAGACGCCCGGGGAATTCTAGAGGCGGAGGAGGGTGGAGAGGAGCTCTAGCTGGCTTTCTTTCGCTCCCTCCCTCTCCTGGCGCTCCTTCTCCCACTCCGGTCTCTCTCTCTCTCTCTCCCTCTCCCTTCTTTTCATTCCCCCCCCTCCTCCCCCACTCTAAATCCTCCCAGCCCTGCGCGTCTGGACGCAGATTTAGGAAGGGAATTCGCTCACGTTTTAGGACAAGGAAGAGAGGCGCGGGAGCAGAGCACACACAGCAAGATTCGGATTGAAACCCAGAAACCCTCCGGAGGCTCGGAGCGGAGGAAGGCGGAGGGGAAGGACGAACGGAAGCCCGCTTGCAGTTCAAGTTTTGATAGCGCTGGTAGAAGAGAGCTTCCATCAAAGATTTTTTTTTTTTTTTAAGGAGAGAGACTTTTTTTTTTTCGCTCTCTTCGCTCGCAGTTCCAGCCGGTCTAGCGCAACTGCAGACGCCTCCCGAGAGCCAAAGGGAAAGGCTAGAGACGGGGGGGCGGGGGAAGAAGAAGGAGAAGAAAAGGTAAAAAAAAAAAAGTCTTCTAGGAGAGCCGTCCGCATTGGCAACAAAGAACTGGGGGCTGGGGAGCGATCGCCGGGACCCGGGGCAGGCGTGTCTATTTCGAGCCAAGCAGCAGGGCTCCGGCGCGAGTCCAGACTGCTCGCTCCCCTCGCCTCGGAAACCGACTTCCAGGGGCGGCTTTTTGAAAACGCCAGACACTGGGACAGTCACCCAAACGACTATGTCTCCTGATATCTCGCCTTGCCCTCTTTAAAAGCGGCCTTCCCCTGCCCCAAAGACACTTCCCACTCTTCACTTTGAGGTGCTTTAGTTGTGATCCTTCCACCGCCTTTTTTTTTTCTTTCGCTTTTCCCCCCCTCCAAACTATGCGCTGCTGTTAAAAAAAAAAAAAACCTAAACTAAACAGCAGCTGCGGACTTGTCCCCGGCTGGAGCCCAGCGCCCCATCTGGAGTGGATGAGCCTCTCCATGAGAGATCCGGTCATTCCTGGGACAAGCATGGCCTACCATCCGTTCCTACCTCACCGGGCGCCGGACTTCGCCATGAGCGCGGTGCTGGGTCATCAGCCGCCTTTCTTCCCCGCTCTGACGCTGCCTCCCAACGGCGCGGCGGCGCTCTCGCTGCCCGGCGCCCTGGCCAAGCCGATCATGGATCAATTGGTGGGGGCCGCCGAGACCGGCATCCCATTCTCGTCCCTGGGACCTCAGACCCATCTGAGGCCCCTGAAGACCATGGAACCCGAAGAAGAAGTAGAAGATGACCCCAAGGTACACCTGGAGGCCAAAGAACTTTGGGATCAGTTCCACAAGCGGGGCACGGAGATGGTTATTACCAAGTCGGGAAGGTAAGCAAGCCACGCACCCTTCCCGCCCCCACAACTCCCCTAAGCGACTGGAGGTTTCTTTTCTCCTTTTATTTATCTTCTCCCAGAATAGTCGGTTTGCCAGACATTTGACTTAGAGGAAAACTTAGTCCCCCCAGCCCAGAACTGTGTTCAGAAACCTGCCTGGCCTTGCTTAGTGATGGAAATTTCAGCTTACCTGGGCGTCTGCAGCGGGCGGTTTTTCCTACCTGGTCTGCATACCGGGTTCTCTATGGGATAGAATTTTTGAGTGGTACGCAGATATATTCTGCAGGAAGAAAGAAAAGCACCCCCATTGCAGGAAAACTCACTGTGCAAACCTTTCTGGACCATCCCTGTATCTTTGTAGATGGTGTATTTTCGTCTGTTTCATTTTGTTCTCAGAGAGAAACACTGAACCGATCTTATTGTTTGTGTGGTAGTGGGAGGCCTGGCAGAAACTGCCCTGCCCTTTCAGCCCTCCAGCCTAGCTTCTGGGTCTGGAGGGGGCCTGAGCCTGCCCCCTGCCAGGGTTAGAGAGAAATCAAAGGCGATTTGGGATTTGTCTATGCTGCTTCGTAAGTCTGTAATCAAAGAGAGAGTTCAACAGGCAACTCTGGATGATTCAGATTGTGTTTGCAGACCCAAGGAGCCAGCAGGGAGACACGTACTGCTGTTTCATGTGTGACTATATTTTACATACTGTTTAGAGGTCCTGGCCTGACCAAAATGTGCCTGTCATTTAAAGTCACTGATTTTTTTTTTTTATGGCATTGAAGTCTATCAAGGCCTACAGTTGAAGGCATAAAAGGAAAATCTCTTGTCTTTAGCTCTGTGTGTTTCCAAGCTGAACAAGGCCAAAGTTTGCCACTTAACGTCCAGCCCAGAAGACAGTTTCACAGCGATGCATCCCTGCTCCCTTTTAAATCAAAAGTACAGAATGCTAACACTTTAAGGAAATACAGACCAATTTGGTGTTGGAGTCTTGCAGTTTGGGTCTGGTCCCGAGCAGTGGGGGGAATGTGGTTAGCAGCTCGTGAGGCAGGCTGGTATCAGGCCTCTGAGTCCACCCCAGTCTACAGAATTCGTCCGGAGGACTCACCGAAGTAGTTTCATTTCGCCAGCAGCGGGATTACTGTTCCACAGCAGAGAGGGGTCCCAACTTGACATTTCTTTTCTTGATCCGTTTAACATTTTCTCATCCAGGGTGGTGGAGAATTCTAGCCTTGATTAACCAAAGTCAACTATACTCCTGCCCCAAGCTGTTTAGAACTAGACACCGGCAGGAAAGGGCATAAGCAAGAATTTCCCTCTAAGGAGGGCAACCTAAAAAGTCACACAGGGGACCAAAAAATTACAAGGAAATTATTAGACAATGTAGAGAAACCCAGTGCCCCTTATTCACTTGTTTTGAATCTTGGGCTGTTTAAAATAGAGACATTGAAGCGTATTTAATTCTTCTGTCGCTGAAGGAAGCAATTTTGCACCCAGTCATCATACTCTGAACCGGTACAAGATCATCAATTGTAACAGAAAGTTTTAAATGTGATTGAAGTATTTTACCATAGAGGATCAAATCCAAGATTCTGAGTGATTTTTTTTTTTTTCGTTTCTTTCCTTCCCTCTTCTCTCCCTTATAGGCGAATGTTTCCTCCATTTAAAGTAAGGTGTTCTGGGCTGGATAAAAAAGCCAAATATATTTTGTTGATGGACATTATCGCTGCGGATGACTGTCGCTATAAATTTCACAATTCCCGGTGGATGGTAGCAGGAAAGGCTGATCCTGAAATGCCGAAGAGAATGTACATCCACCCGGACAGCCCTGCTACTGGGGAACAGTGGATGTCCAAAGTTGTCACTTTCCACAAACTGAAACTCACCAACAACATTTCGGACAAACACGGATTTGTAAGTTTCACTGCTTGCCTTCCTAAAATTCCCTGTCTTCTCCCTAGCAAAGGCAGTGCTTTCCGCTTCCAGGTAAAATCCAGTTTCTCCCTCGCTCTCAGTTACAAAGCATAGCAAACTTGTTCGATCCACAGAGAATTCCGGGGTGTTTCTCTTCGGATAATAGAAGGCCTGGCGTTCTAAAATAAGTGAGGGGCGAGAGAACTTTTATAAGCTCCTGTTCTGTGGCAAGGCCAGGTCTTGGTAACCGCTTGAGCTGACAGGAAAGTTAAAAACCCATCCTGAAGACGGAAAATCAACGTTAAAGTTAGATGTTCATAAAGGATTTGTTTTACGATATCATACTTCTAGTTTGAAACCAGTCATAGTATTGTTGGGGACGGTTTTACAGTTTGAAACCTAGACTGCGTTGGTGAGACGGTGTGGGTACAGAGTTTGAAAGATTTTCTTCCCCTGGACTAAAAAAGAATCGGGCTCAGGTGAAGGTCAAGTTTACCAGAAATGAGACCTAGATCTCCCGGTACAAAAATTGCATGTGTGTTGCGAGTATACATGTGGATTCAGTGCGAGAGTCCCTAGAAACTTTCCAGAGACTTAGATTGCTTGTGAAAGTCAAGCAAAGGACCTTTTGCCCCCTGCCCCTACACCTCCCCAACATTTCAATAAAATAAACAGAGTGATAAGTGAGGAATAAGCAGAAAGATTAGGCCCAGGAAGACATGAATGGCCTGGACATATCTTCAGCGAGCAGGAATTGCATTTGAAGCCCTTGATTTGATTAAGGCATAAATATTCCTCTCTAGAGTTCAGCCTTTCAGGGCTTTAAGTGGATTGGGCTCATCAATTAGTGGGCGCTTAAAGGACTGAATCATTTTGTAAATTAAAATGCATGTTTTTCTCTATCTTTTAAGACTTTGGCCTTCCCAAGTGATCAAGCAACGTGGCAGGGGAATTATAGTTTTGGTACTCAGGTAGGCTAGGGTTCAACAAAGCAACCTTAGATGGTGAGGGTGGTGGGGGGAGGGCACCCTTTGGAAACTGAGGAGCAATTTGGATTCTCTAGAACGTAACACGTGGGGAGCTGAAGATTCCCACCGAGGTACTCCGAGGAGGTGGGCTCCCTGGTGCCGTTGGTGGGGTAGATGTCAGCCTGGCAGGGGTCCTAGGAACCCATTGGTCCTCTGATAAATCCTCTTGTGCTGTGTGTCTCTCCCTTTCGGCCCCTGCAGACTATACTGAACTCCATGCATAAATACCAGCCCCGGTTCCACATCGTGAGGGCCAATGACATCTTAAAACTTCCTTATAGTACTTTTCGGACGTACTTGTTCCCTGAAACTGAATTCATCGCTGTAACTGCATACCAGAATGATAAGGTAACCAAAGTCGCTTTCCTTTTTAATGGTGATATTAACACCTCCCCACCCCTACCCCCATCCCTTACGCTGCTTTGGGGCAAGGATGAGAAAAATACAAGAGCATTGCAATGGGAGTCTGATTTTTCTTTTGTGATTTGACTTTCAGTGGAGCTTCAGAGAAAGGGGGCCACAGCACATAGCAGAGGCAGAAAGAAAACTAAAAAAACTTAACCAGCTAGGGATCCAACGCTGAGTGGGGGGGGCGGGGGAGCCAAACTAACTGCCAGTGAGAAGCTCCTGGAACCACCTTAAGGCCGCCTGCCCCACCCCCCACCCTGAGCTTTCCCTTCTGTTTCGAGGTTCGTCCTCTTTTCATTCAGGAACAAGGATCCAGAAATCAGGTTCAAAAGGAACCAGCTAAAAATTGAAGGCAAAAGCCGGTAGGAATCTTGGGAGGGGAGTCTCAGCAGAGACCAGATTTTCTCCCCTAGCCAGAAATCCCGAGTAGCTGGTCTGGTTTTTATTACCTTTTATGCTGCTGTGTTTTTTATGGTGTGTGTGTGTATGTGTGTGTTTGGAAAAAACCTACTCTGATCACAGGGTCATGCTAATTGAGTTGTCTGAGGCTTTTGAGATGAGATGACCAAAGTTACCACTTCATTTGAAGGGTTTTTTTTTCCCCCTCCCTGGGCCCGAGGCAGGGGATTAGGAGTACCCCCAAATGGAAGAGCAGACAGCACCTGGTGTGTAAGCTCTAGTGGCCTGAAGGTCATGGGTGTGTGCAGCACACAGGAAGTGCTGCCAGGCCTCAGTCTCCAGCATGGCTGTTGGCAGGCAGTTACTGGGGGTAGGGGTGAGGGTGGTGGGGCACCTGAGCACCCCTGCTCTTTTCTTCTGAACCCTGGTCTTCAGTGCCAATCCATTTTATTTCACTCTCACTATGCATGGGTCCTCTGTGGCCCGCTGATGGGGTGTTCCAGGTATGTTTCCTTCATCTGAAGACTAAAGACATCAGTGTCTCCTCTCCCTGAAAGAAGTAAAAACAGGAATTGACTTCAAGAACAAGAATCCATCCAGGGGCCCTTTTCCCACCTCCAGCGAACTCTGTATACATCATCTCCTTCCTCTGCCTCCATCCCAGGAAAAAGATTTGAGAGACGACATCCGATTTTTCCTTAGCGTGTAAAATGCACACTCCTTCTAGACCCAGTACCCTGTGAATCTAAGTTGTTAATGGAATAATAAAATATAGCATTTTTGATCAAAGCAGCCACGGGCCTTCTCCACCTAATGGCAGTGGCAAGGGCATATAAATGAAAACAAATGTTTCCAGCGGTCATTCAGTCCTTTTAAATCTGTAATTGTCAATATTGTAATTCCTCAAACACGTCCCCCCAACCCCCAACCCCCAGCAAAAAAGATCAAACCCAGTCCAGCACAAGAGTAGTGAAACTCCATAAATCATTTTATTAGATGCACAGAAAAAGTTGGAAGGTGTGCTGTGTGAATGTGTGTGCACGTGTTTGGGCAGGAAATATACCATAACATATTTTATGATCAATTGCACTATATATAAAAAAATCAAAATGAAGGCATAATTTTAAGATCCACAGGTTGCCCTTTTGACAACTTTTTCATTTCTAAGCCCATGTGATTGGCTGCCCAGGCAGGATCATTGTAGCTCAGAATCCCTGGTTTGGCCGCCTGTGGGCAATGCCAGCCGTGGTACACTTTCCTTTGGTTTTCCTCCTGGGCCCCCTCAAACTTCTGCTGTGTTCTCTCTCTCTTTAGCTTGGCATATCCAAATGACTTCTCCGGTTGGAAGTCAGATTTCTCATGGATCATTTGAGTTGGGGGCAACCTCTGGGAACATTCTAGAAAATGAAGCCAATGTCTCTTTCTTGCTTGTGTCTCCTCCTCTAGATAACTCAGTTAAAAATAGACAACAACCCTTTTGCAAAAGGTTTCCGGGACACTGGAAATGGCAGGAGAGAAAAAAGGTGAGCTGTGGCAGTCATTTCTCAGACAATTTAGAAAATCACTTTTCTGATACCTAGGACTCAGCTGTTAGAAGTGGGATGCAGGCCCTTTTCTTGAGAAGGGTGGTGGAAGGGAGGAAAACAATTTAATCCCCCTTGATCAAGAATCTATAGATTTCACGACACTACTTTTTCTTCTTCCTCCATATTACCTTAAAGAAGCTCAGCTAGGCCACCCCCATAGATGTCTCTGGAAGAAAAGTATCGGAATAACAGATTATATACAGATGCCTATTAATTCCTAATTAATTTAAGTTCATTCTGGGCAGGTCCCAGGAAAGGACTAAGCCATTCACAAAACGCTTTGGAATTTTTGCAATCTTGTCTTAGATTGACAGAACCTAGGCCCCTGGAGACATATATGGCTCCCTCCTTCTGTGGGGACATGTATCATTTTGTATTAAGCTGACAGCTGGATGGTATATAAAAGAAGCTCTCCCCTCCCCTACTCACTTTCAAAGAATTTTGAAAATCTAGAAAATCAGCGGTAACTTTTAACCTATCCCCTGGGGGAATGGGTGGGCATTAAAAAATAATTTCTCACCTGGAAATAGATTCTTGTTGAGTCCGATGGATGTGTTGGTGAAACGATTACAGTAAAGTGCACCATGAAATAACCACTTCTTCCCAATCTTAGCAACCAGTCCAGAGCTGGTCCGCTGTTTGTGTTCACTACTTTGAGTCCTCTGTTCTCCTTGGTCTGTGAGGCTGGCTGCTCAGGGATCTGGCCAGCTCCCATCTCCCCTCTTGCCCCAGCCAGTGCCCCTTTCCTAAGGAAACCCTCTGGTCTGGAATACAAGCCTTCCTCCCTCCCTCCCCCTGGGCTACAGTCTTCAGCCTAGTCCCAGGGTCCTGAACAATGCTCTGATCCAAGTGGCACCCCTGGGGTACAGAGATTTCTGGGAATTAGTGTCATCCCGGGTGCAGGCCGGGTGAGGTGTGTGTGCCCAAACCTTTTGGAGAGGGTGAGGCTTTGGAGAGGGGGGAACATCCTGTATAATGCTGTGTGTCGGCTTCCACCACAGAAAGCAACTCACCCTGCAGTCCATGAGGGTGTTTGATGACAGACACAAAAAGGAGAATGGCACCTCGGATGAGTCCTCCAGTGAACAGGCCGCCTTCAACTGCTTCGCCCAGTCCTCCTCCCCGGCCGTGTCCACCGTAGGAACATCCAACCTCAAAGGTGAGCCTGGCCACCTCGGATTTCTCAGATTTCTCCAGGTCTTGGGGTTTGAATGAAGAATTGGGAGCTGGGAGCATCCACCAGAGAACCTGCTTCAGATCCAAAGCTTCAGATCCTTCTAGAAGTTTGTAAAATGGAAGCCAAATCTCACCAAGGGTGATCAAGGGTGTCCCCAGCCCCTCAAAGTTAGTCTGAGCTCTCAGATTCCTTTCTCCCAGACATTGGTCTGGCAGGGATGAGGGGGTGGTCTCTGTTCCTCCGTCCCCTTTGGGGATGGGGGGCTGGAGCATCCCTCTCTGTTTTGTACCTCCAACCAAGTAACAACTGATTTTTTAAAATATCTTTGAACTCTAGCTTAAAATGTGTTGGGCTGGAGTGGGGGTGGGGACGGGGGGACATGGGAGATTCTCTGCCACTTGGAACAGGGAAGGGGGCTGAGAAAAATTCAGCTCTAGAGCCACCCTAGACCTATGATAGGAGATGGAGCCTTGAGAGTGGGAGCTGGGGAGGGCAGGGGTGGAAGAGGAGGAGCTGCTCAGATCCTCAGTTGATTTCCTGTGTTTAAAGAGCAAGAACTATTTATTTGGAAAGACACACATGCTCTCAAGGGGAAGAAACCTGGTTTTGAAGTGAAATAAAATGAAAGTCCTTTATGTCTTCAATCTGTTTAAGCTTTAAACACAAAATAGGATCGCTTTTTCTTTTTTTCTGGTAGGACACCCACAGAGGGTGTGGTGAGAGCAAAAGAGAATCTATGATTGTCTCCAGGCAGTGAGCGCCACCCCCCTCACCAAAATCATCACCCATCTCTGTCTGCAGAGACAGGCAAACAGAGAAGGCTCCAGAGAGTGTGTGTGTGTTGGGGGAGGGGTGTTCATGTCTGCCACTGCCGATTCAGACGTCAGGGTTCTCTCCAAACAAATCTTCCTGGAAGAGTCCACAGATCTGTGGAAGGGACTGAAATCAATCATTCAGGGAACAAAGCGAGTAACTAGAAGGTGTTCCTGCTCTGAGTTTTAGTGTAAATCCGTTTTTATTTTTTAAAAAGTGAACTTGCAATCCAGTGGAGGGGAAAGGCCAGTAAAGGCTTTGTCTGACCTAGTAGGAGAACAGTCCACATGTATAAAATAGTAAAATTCACTACCGCAGAGAGGATCGCAGCTCTAGCTAGCCTTGAAATACATGACTAGCTGGTGGAACCCTTCCGCTCAAGTCTGAGGTATTGTCACATTCCCACTTTGCAGATGAGAAAACTGAGGTGCAGAACGGTTAAGAGGCTTTCCCCTGGTTGCACAGCTGGGAAGTGGCCGAGCTGGGGATTCCAAGTGGGGCACTGGAGTTCTGCTGGCCCAGGTTTTAGAGCTAACGCCCTTCCGCCTGGCTTGTGTTCCCCCTCCCGCGGTAGATCTGTGTCCCAGCGAGGGGGAGAGCGACGCAGAGGCTGACAGCAAAGAGGAGCACGGCCCCGAGGCCTGTGACGCGGCCAAGATATCCACCACCACGTCGGAGGATCCGTGCAGGGACAAGGGCAGCCCGGCCGTCAAGGGGCACCTCTTCACAGCCGAGCCCGGCGGCCGACCCCGGGACAGCGGGCGGCTTGACAAGGCGTCGCCCGACTCGCGCCACAGCCCGGCCACCATCTCGTCCAGCACCCGCGGCCTGGGCGCCGAGGAGCGCCGGAGCCCGGGCCGCGACAGCGCGGTCACGTCCAAGGCCGCCGAGGAGGCGCGTGTGCTGCCGGGCAAGGAGGCCTTCGCGCCGCTCACCGTGCAGACGGACCCAGCCGCCGCGCACCTGGGCCAGGGCCCCCTGCCTGGCCTCGGCTTCGCCCCTGGCCTGGCCGGCCAGCAGTTCTTCAACGGGCACCCGCTCTTCCTGCACCCCAGCCAGTTCGCCATGGGGGGCGCCTTCTCCAGCATGGCGGCCGGCATGGGGCCCCTGCTGGCCACAGTGTCCGGGGCCTCCACTGGCGTCTCCGGCCTGGATTCCACGGCCATGGCCTCGGCTGCCGCGGCGCAGGGACTATCGGGGGCGTCGGCCACCCTGCCCTTCCATCTCCAGCAGCACGTCCTGGCCTCTCAGGTATTTATCAGCTGCCTCTGTAGCCGCTTCTGCCATTCACCCTCCTTTGCCTGCCTTTTAGAACCAGACCCTCACTAGTCTCCCTGCCTAATAATAATTTATTATTATTACTAGGGGCAAGACTTATTTCATTGATTCATCATAACCTCACACTCTCCCCTCAAAACTTAAGAAAGCAATTTTCCCCTGTTAAGGGCTGTGTCTAGCAGAGTAACTAGATGGTATAATAGATAATAACTCTTCACAGCTCTTCCTTTATGCCAGACACTCTCTTCTCAGTGCTTGATCTATTCTGAGTTTTTCGGTGATCCTATGATCACCTCCACCTTCTAAATGAAAGAGCAGAGCTCAGAAATGTTGAGTAACTTAACCAAGATCACACAGCTGGTAAGTAGGTGGTGGAGGTAGGTGATGGACATGAGTCTCTAGCCCTAGGCACTCAGACTCTGGGGGCCTTTTCCAGGGCCTGTGATTTTAGCTTCAGAGTTGACATGTCTCTTAAACGTTTTACAGCCAGCCCTCCCCCAAGACTAGGGAGAGACCATGGCCTGGGGATAGGAAC
>SJYC01020094.1:0-28750 GCA_006408675.1 Madoqua kirkii | reverse complement strand
ATATTCAAAAGCAGAGACATTACTTTGCCGACTAAGGTCCGTCTAGTCCAGGCTATGGTTTTTCCTGTGGTCATGTATGGATGTGAGAGTTGGACTGTGAAGAAGGCTGAGCACCGAAGAATTGATGCCTTTGAACTGTGGTGTTGGAGAAGACTCTTGAGAGTCCCTTAGACTGCAAGGAGATCCAACCAGTCCATTCTGAAGGAGATCAGCCCTGGGATTTCTTTGGAAGGAATGATGCTAAAGCTGAAACTCCAGTACCTTGGCCAGCTCATGCGAAGAGTTGACTCATTGGAAAAGACTCTGATGCTGGGAGGGATTGGAGGCAGGAGGAGAAGGGGACGACAGGGGATGAGATGGCTGGATGGCATCACAGACTCGATGGACGTGAGTCTGAGTGAACTGCGAGAGATGGTGATGGACAGGGAGGCCTGGCGTGCTGCGATGCATGGGGTCACAAAGAGTCGGACACAACTGAGTGACTGGACTGAACTGATCATTACCATAACCTTAGAAAATGGGGCCGTGTTTGCAGCTCAGATTCTAGCAAAATTCTTGGGCCATTTTGTTCTAACAAGGACCTGACAGCACCTTCCTATTTACTAAGAGCAGAGTATGAGCTGAGTTCTTTGGAAATTTTCCTCGAGAAACTTCATTCCTTTCCATCAGGCATAAACCTCGCTTTGCAGATTAGAAAATGGGCTTGGAGAAGTCACATGGCATCGCCACAATCACAGAGCGAATCGTGGCAAATGAGATCCAACCATTTTTATACACTCATCTAGTTACTCGGTCATTCACTCATTTGTTGACTAGCTCACTCATTCATTCACTTCCTAATTCACTCATTCATTTACTGTTTTACTCACTAAGCCATTCATCCATTCACTCGCTCCTTCACTAACTCATTTGCTGACCTGCTCGTTTACTCAGCCACCTAACCATTTTTGCAGATATTCATTCACTAACTCATTTATTGACTCACCTAGCAGTCATTCACTCATTCATCTACTCACTCCTTCACTCCTTCATTCATTCACTCAGCCATTCATGCAGTCCTTGTCTGATTTGTCCCTTCTATGGTATTTAATACATTGCTCCTCACACTTTGTGCGTTACATATAGTTGCTTGGGCCTTGCAGCCATGAACGGTCAAAGTCCCGGCTTAAATTATCAAGGGGCCAGGGAGACTGAAGATCAAGTGAAAATGTACCTGATAAATACAGATTGTGATAAGTGCTCTGAAGACTGAACAGACTGATGTGCAAGAGGGGGTGCGTAGGCAGAGGGGGACCAGAAGACCCTCCAGGAGATGACATTAGAGGCAAAAATCTAAAAACTGTAGACAACCAGGGTAAGTTCAGTTCAGTTCAGTCGCCCAGACGTGTCTGACTCTGACCCCATGGACTGCAGCACGCCAGGCTTCCCTGTCCATCACCAACTCCCAGAGCTTGCTCAAATTCATGTCCATGGAGTCGGTGATGCCATCCAATCATCTCATCCTCTGTCGTCCCCTTCTCCTCCCGCCTTCAGTCTTTCCCAGCATCAGAGTCTTTTCCAAAGAGTCAGTTCTTCGCATCAGGTGGCCAAAGTATTGGAGTTTCAGCTTCAGCATCAGTCCTTCCAATGAATATTCAGGACTGATTTCCTTTAGGATTGACTGGTTGGATCTCCTTGCCATCCAAGGGACTCTCAAGAGTCTTCTCCAACACCACAGTTCAAAAGCATCAGGTCAACCAGGGTAAGAGCCTGCATCAAAATCAGAACTTTTTCTGATACTTCTTTCCCAATCACTCTGTCCTTTTGTTATTAAATGTAGATAGGGCTCATCTTTTTTTTTTTTTTTTTCCCAAAAAAAAAAAAAGAAATCTAAAGATAAAAGACTTTTTAGACAAATGCACCCCCAAGGTGCTTAGCGCAACCCTGGTGTATTTTGTCTTTAGTGAAAATATCATTGTTTGTGGGGCCTCCCTGGGGGTTCAGTGGGCATGACTGCCTTCCACTGTAGGAGCCACAGGTTTGATCTTCGGTGGGGGAGCTAAGATCCCACACCATGCATGCTTTGGCTTCCCCTCAAAAAAAATAGTGTTTTGTTTTGTAATTGAATTTATTTCTTTAGAATAGGAAAAAGATTATTCCAAGTCCCTACCCACAATGCCCTTCTCCCTCCTTCATTTTAATACTTGCGAAATCTGGAAAATGTATTTTAGGGCTATATCACCATTCTATCCAAGTGATAGTATTTCACTGTGATGTTGGGTTTTTTTTTTTTTTTTCTTCCTTCTTTAACCTTTGTAACATTCACTTTAGCATTCCCATCTCAGAGATTTCCCCAGGAGAAATTCCAAGATGTGGAAAGTCAGGAGGGAAGATAAGACTATTCTCAAGGTTTATGATCCCTTTCACCAAACTGACCTTCACAAATTCACACTTGCACCAACTTAGAGGGGAAACATCCAAAGAGACCTTTTTCCTTTCCTCATCAATCCCAGCTGGCCTGCTGAGGACTGAATTGGGGATAAAGATCTCATGTCATTGTGAGGACAGCTGATGCCACTGAATTGGCAGGAGAGGTGGGGGCAGCTCCCAGCCTGGGAAGAAAGATGCTGGGTAGGCATCAAAATGCAACCATCTCTCCTTGAAAACAAGGGTGGGATGGCTTTGTGCCGATTGGAGACCATAGCACCAGAGTCTTAGAAAATCCCTCCCAAGGTTTCCTAATATATTCACCTCGTGCCTTCGGGAATTTTAAAAGCAGAAAACATATATTTGGGCTTTGTTGGTGTTTTTTTCTTTTCTTCTATTGAAATACAATTGCTTTAAAATGTCGTGTTAGTTTCTAGCTGCACTATGAAGTGAATCAACCAAGTGGGCAATGGCATAGGAAGGGGGGATCTTGCCAAATTAAAATGAATAAATGCTTAAATGTGGACACAGTGTAATTTTATGTTAGTTTGCCAAAGCAGAACTCATGGGACTGCACAAAATTGTCTTCACTACGAAATATGGGTGCATTTTAAGATACGAGGTGAGGACCCCCCCAAAGTCAGAACGCTGAACAGGTCCCTGCCCAACTTACGATAATTCTTGAGTCTGAAAGAGAAGCACAAGAGAGGTCATTATATTTGGATATTTGGATACGTTCCAGAAAACAAATATTTGTTTATCCAATCTTCTGTCTCCTGAGAGCTCAAGCCATCTTTTAAAGGCTAGTGATCTGAAGAATAAACTCCATGAAATATTTTAAACTTTACTAAGCAGAAGTTGTCTGAGAATCATGACTTGGCAATGAACTGGAATTCAAAGGGTGAGGGCCTTTTTACTGAAGTGTTTTGAAAAATCTGAAATATGTTCAAATATCCAAATATAATGCACTCTCTTGTGCTCATGTAGTTTTGACAGTTATCATAACTTGGGGGATAACTTTCCACATTCTGACTTTTGGAGGCCCTCACCCTATATCTTTGAACACACCGACTTTACATAATAAATACAATTTTATATGCCTTGGCAAGTTCACATAAAATTACACTTTGTTGCCATTTAAGCATTTATTCATTTTCTCTTGTTAAAATCATTTTATTTGTTTGTGTGCAGCCGCGCTGGCTCTTTGCTGCTGCCTGGGCTTTCCCCTAGTTGCAGGGAGTGGAGGCTACTCTCGCTGGGGCGTGTGGGTTCTCACTTCTGCGGCTTCTCTTGTGATGGAGCGTGGGCTCCAGGGCACCGGGCTTCTGTAGTTGCGTTTTCCGGGCCCCAGAGCACAGGCTCAGTAGTTGGGGGGCACGGATGTAGTGGCTCCTCGGCACGTGGGATGTTCCTGGACCAGGGGTCAAACCCACGTCTCTTGCTTTGGCAGGTGGATTCTCTACCAGTGAGCCACCGGGGAAGCCCAGGCATTCATTCTAACTTGGCAAGATCATTCATTTTAACTTGGCAAGATCCACCCCGCTCTACTCTCTTGGGGTCATCTGAGAAAGGGTGTCCATTATGCCCAATGGTTAGACAGGCCCTGCTTTAGATGTGCACAATGATACCTGGATCAAGAAAAAAAGAATAATTTCACTCATTAAAAACTACTTATGACAATTAGGGTTTAGGTTCAGGGGGTTTAGAAGAATTGTCAAAATTCAACCCAAACTTTCCATAACAATGGGGGGAAAACATCAAAGGAGTGAGATTTACCACCTTACCTAAAAAAATTTTTTTCATTTATTAATTTATTTTTTTGTTTTCCTGCCTTGAGCATTCTCTATGTGTTTCCCAGCTGGCCTGCTGAGGACTGAATTGGGGATAAAGATCTCATGTCATTGTGAGGACAGCTGATGCCACTGAATTGGCAGGAGAGGTGGGGGCAGCTCCCAGCCTGGGAAGAAAGATGCTGGGTAGGCATCAAAATGCAACCATCTCTCCTTGAAAACAAGGGTGGGATGGCTTTGTGCCGATTGGAGACCATAGCACCAGAGTCTTAGAAAATCCCCTCCCAAGGTTTCCTAATATATTCACCTCGTGCCTTCGGGAATTTTAAAAGCAGAAAACATATATTTGGGCTTTGTTGGTGTTTTTTTCTTTTCTTCTATTGAAATACAATTGCTTTAAAATGTCGTGTTAGTTTCTAGCTGCACTATGAAGTGAATCAACCAAGTGGGCAATGGCATAGGAAGGGGGGATCTTGCCAAATTAAAATGAATAAATGCTTAAATGTGGACACAGTGTAATTTTATGTTAGTTTGCCAAAGCAGAACTCATGGGACTGCACAAAATTGTCTTCACTACGAAATATGGGTGCATTTTAAGATACGAGGTGAGGACCCCCCCAAAGTCAGAACGCTGAACAGGTCCCTGCCCAACTTACGATAATTCTTGAGTCTGAAAGAGAAGCACAAGAGAGGTCATTATATTTGGATATTTGGATACGTTCCAGAAAACAAATATTTGTTTATCCAATCTTCTGTCTCCTGAGAGCTCAAGCCATCTTTTAAAGGCTAGTGATCTGAAGAATAAACTCCATGAAATATTTTAAACTTTACTAAGCAGAAGTTGTCTGAGAATCATGACTTGGCAATGAACTGGAATTCAAAGGGTGAGGGCCTTTTTACTGAAGTGTTTTGAAAAATCTGAAATATGTTCAAATATCCAAATATAATGCACTCTCTTGTGCTCATGTAGTTTTGACAGTTATCATAACTTGGGGGATAACTTTCCACATTCTGACTTTTGGAGGCCCTCACCCTATATCTTTGAACACACCGACTTTACATAATAAATACAATTTTATATGCCTTGGCAAGTTCACATAAAATTACACTTTGTTGCCATTTAAGCATTTATTCATTTTCTCTTGTTAAAATCATTTTATTTGTTTGTGTGCAGCCGCGCTGGCTCTTTGCTGCTGCCTGGGCTTTCCCCTAGTTGCAGGGAGTGGAGGCTACTCTCGCTGGGGCGTGTGGGTTCTCACTTCTGCGGCTTCTCTTGTGATGGAGCGTGGGCTCCAGGGCACACGGGCTTCTGTAGTTGCGTTTTCCGGGCCCCAGAGCACAGGCTCAGTAGTTGGGGGGCACGGATGTAGTGGCTCCTCGGCACGTGGGATGTTCCTGGACCAGGGGTCAAACCCACGTCTCTTGCTTTGGCAGGTGGATTCTCTACCAGTGAGCCACCGGGGAAGCCCAGGCATTCATTCTAACTTGGCAAGATCATTCATTTTAACTTGGCAAGATCCACCCCGCTCTACTCTCTTGGGGTCATCTGAGAAAGGGTGTCCATTATGCCCAATGGTTAGACAGGCCCTGCTTTAGATGTGCACAATGATACCTGGATCAAGAAAAAAAGAATAATTTCACTCATTAAAAACTACTTATGACAATTAGGGTTTAGGTTCAGGGGGTTTAGAAGAATTGTCAAAATTCAACCCAAACTTTCCATAACAATGGGGGGAAAACATCAAAGGAGTGAGATTTACCACCTTACCTAAAAAAATTTTTTTCATTTATTAATTTATTTTTTTGTTTTCCTGCCTTGAGCATTCTCTATGTGTTCCGAATTAGGGAAATTTCTTGCCATTAACATTTTATCATCATAAAACATCATAGTGCTACTGGATATTAATACTCTCCCTATTGTTTCTGCTGTTTTTACTAATGAATCAATGTTACTCCTGTCTCTGGTTTTCTTTTCTTTTTTTTCCCCCAAAAACCAATTTAATGTTTATTAGCTATCAGCAAATCATTGGAAAATGAAATAAAAATCTGACACAGAAACATCAAAAACTAGAATATCATTTAAAAGGAATTTAACAAAAGATATGCAATACTGCCACATTAAAAGTACACAATATATATGAAAACATACCATGATTATAAATTGGCAGATTCAATACTGTTAAGATGTAAATGTTTCCTAAAATGTCCTATAAATTCAGAAAATTCCATTAAAAATGGTCAGGAGAATTTCGTGGGGTTTGTTTGTTTTTTAAGATTCTTTGCCCATACAGACCATTACAGAGCATAGAGTTCCCTGTCCTATACAGCAGTTTCTTATTAGTCATCTATTTAATATACAGTATTATATATATGTTAGTCCCAATCTTCTAACTTGTCCCTCCTCACCCCCCTTATCCCATGGCAGTCATATATTTGTTTTCTACATCCATGATGTCACCGGTTTTCATAAGGAAACACAGGCTCAGAGAGTTAAAGAAGCTTGCCTGAGGTAACACAGCACCTGCTGGGATCTGAATTCAAGCTCTGGTCTTATCCGGTAACCGATAAGATTGCTTGTGATCTCTGCCGTCTAAAACAAGCCCCTGGGTGCAGAATTTTGTCTCCTCTACATGCAGATAAATCTGTCATCCATTCCACCTTCTCCAACTTTTAATGTACCTTTTAGTTGTACAGAGATAATAGTGGTATCTACTTACCCAGTGGCCACAAGCCTACATCAAGGAATATGTGAGAAAGTCCTTTATAATCAGCAAAGTATCCCTTAGATGTGAGCTACCCCTCTATCTCTACTGCTATTTTCACAAGGAAAGGTCAGAAGTAGATAAATAGGGGGTTAATGATCCTCTGTGAATGCCATTAGGTGACATTTTAACATTTCACGACAGGGTCTATCTGGTGCATAATAGATGCTGATCAATATTTACTGGAAAATAAAAAGGAATAGATTTCTAAATGAAAACATGGATTCTTAACCTGTGAACTGCAGGGGCTCAAGGGGGTGGATTGTGGGAACAGCCTATGAGCTCCCACGAAGAGAAAGCCACATACCTTCTGGTTTCTGGGTGTGTGTGTTTCCCTGCGTTGAGAGTAACAGGCATTCCTGGGATCTTCAAAGGGTCTATGATTCACAAAAATGTGAGATCAAGCCCTTGCAGCAGTATTTGCCCACAGAATTTGCCTTCCGGTAAAGTTTTCCTCAGAAGAGAAAGTGATAAGAACAGGGCTTGGGAGCTAGATAAACAAATACACAAATGTAATTAAATAGGTATATATATGTGTGTGTGTGTGTGTGTGTGTGTGTGTGTGTGTGTGTGTACATATATCTCTATATATTTGTATAGAGACATAATTAAATAACTATAGATGCTGCTGCTGCTGCTAAGTCGCTTCAGTCGTGGCTAACTCTGCAACCCCATAGATGGCAGCCCACCAGGCTCCCCCATCCCTGGGATTCTCCAGGCAAGAACACTGGAGTGGGTTGCCATTTCCTTCTCCAATGCATGAAAGTGAAAAGAGAAAGTGAAGTCGCTCAGTTATGTCCAACTCCTAGCGACCCCACGGACTGCAGCCTACCAGGCTCCTCCATCCATGGGATTTTCCAGGCAATTGTTTATGCAATTATATGTAATTAAATAGCTATAGCTGTGTGAAAGTGAAAGTGTTCGTCTTTCAGTTGTGTCTGACTCTTTGCAACCTCATGGACTGTAACCCGTCAGGGTCCTCGGTCCATGGAGTTCTCCAGGCAAGAATACTGGAGAAGGTTGCCATTCCTTTCTCCAGGGGATCTTCCCAACCCAGAGACTGAACCCAGGTCTTCTGCATTGCAGGCAGATTCTTTACAAATCTGAGCCACCAGGGAAGCCCAAAGTGAGGACACCTGGGGGTACCCAGATTGAACTGGAGATATATGTGTGTCTATATGTGTATATGTTTGCTTCGCAAACCCTATTCAATTGTTCTTGTATAGTTTTATATACATATTATAAATAAAAATTTCATTTCTGGAAAAATTCATTATGTAATAGCCACCAAAGACAATGCGTTGCTGCTAAGTCGCTTCAGTCATGTCCAACCCTTTGCGACCCCTAGCAGGCTCCTCCGCCCATGGGATTTTCCAGGCAAGAGGACTAGAGTGGGTTGCCATTGCCTTCTCCAAAAGACATAATGGACCACGCACAATTCCACCAAAAACTGAAGGTTTATTTTTCCACTTTCTCTTTTCGTCCTCACATTCAGGAATTTGTTGACTAGAGTAGACAGTATTTTGAAATTTATCTGTTGCTTATCTTTTTTTAGCCACACCTCAGGGCTTGTGGGATCTTAGTTCCTCAACCAGGGGTTGAATCCAGGCCCAGAGCAGTGAAAGTATGGATTCCTAATCACTGGACTACAAGGGAATTCCCAAAATTTACTTGTTATTTTGATTGTTATTACTACTTAATATAAGGTGTCTCCTTATGTTGCTAGATAGATTTCCTATAATCATTTTAATCATTACATAATGTATTAGTAACTCATTTAGTAATTCATGTTATCGGGAGAACTGAGTGAATGTAAGAAATGATCTTGGAACTGGGTTTGGCACATATAAACCACTCACCCATGATAACATCATTTTAATTTCATCCTCATAACAAGTTTATGAGGTAGGCTCAGAGAGGTTAGGTAAGTTTTCCTGAGTCACACAGCTGGTCAAGAATGGAGCCTAAGAAATAAGTGAGTTAACCATTTCTGAACTCCTGGATCTTCCGTCTGCCCCACCTCCCACCTTGGGGCAGGATTACTTACTTTTGGTACTGGGACCCAAGCCTTTGATGTGCTAATTCCATTTGTTTGCCTGCAGATCAGAAAGGGATACTTGGATTTATTTATGGAGTTTCTGACTCCAAAAGACCTCTTGTGATTAGAGAGGTGAGCTATTTAGTTGTATTACTAGGTTGGGTGATTATCCCCCAGGTCAAGACTTTCCTGCTCACCTTGCTGGTTTTATGGCCTCAGGCAATACATTTCAATTTTCAATTTAAATATCTGTGTTGTTTTTTCACCTTTAAAACTCTCTTCACAGAGGGACTGCGCCGGCACCGGCAGGATGAGACCTCCCAGACTTTGGACAGCTCCTTCCTCTCACCCGTCTACCCAGCACCCCAGTTTACAGCCTAGAGACCCCACTGCTGTTTCTCTCCTCCCCCCTCTCTCCTTTGCTAAGTAACCTACAATGGCTTCTCAGAATCTCCAGGAGCAAATCCATTTTTCCTCATCTCTAAATAAAAAGAATAAGACTGTTCAGGTCCGAAGTCTTTTTATGAGGATTCAGATAAAATACATTTATTTTTTTTTAATTGAAGTACAGTTGATTTACAATGCTGTGTTAATTTCTGCTGTAAACAGCAAAATGACTCAGTTATACATATATATTTTTTTCTACATTCTCTTCCATTATCACAGAATAGCAGATATAGTTCTCTGTGCTATAGTGCTGTGCTTACTCACTCAGTCGTGTTCAACTCTTTGAGACCCCATGGACTGTAACCCGCCAGGCTCCTCTGTCCATGCGGATTTCCAGGCAAGAATACTGGAGTGGGTGGTCATGCCCTCCTCCAGGGGATCTTCCCAACCCAGGGATCGAACCCAGGTCTCCTGCATGGCAGGCAGGTCCTTTACAAGCTGAGCCACGAGGGAAGCAGTAGGACCTCATTGTTCATCTATCTTATATATACTAGTGGCGAGCGTGCATGCTTAAGTCACTTTAGTCGTGTCCGACTCTTTGCTACCGCAAGGACTGTAGCCCGCCAGGCTCCTCTGTCCATGGGATTCTCCAGGCAAGAATACTGGAGTGGGTAGCCATGCCCTCCTCCAGGGGATCTTCCCGACCCAGGAGTTGAACCTGGGTCTCCTGCTCTGGTGGGTTCTTTACCACTAGCACCACCTGGGAAGCCCATAGACTAGCTATTATTTGCTAGTCCCAATTTATCCCTCCCCACTGCTTCCCCTTTCGTAACCAGATGTTTGTTTTCTGCGTCTGTGGGCTGCCTCAGTTTCCAAGGTGGCATCCATGCGACTCCTTATTGCCATCCCTTATTCTTGTTGTCATGACAGCAGGTGGCTCACCCAGCTGGCTGGAGAGCTAGCACTCCCTGCACTGGTCTGCGCCAGCTTCCACCGCTGCTGACCACACAGCATTGACCTCAGTCCCATTCTGGATTCCTTTTCTCTTCTTCTGAGAAGGAAAAAGCCAGTGGCAAGGAAGACAAACAAATCATCCAGCAAGTCTGATTCTAAAGGAGGCCACAAGATGGCTCTCCCAAGAGGCCTGACTTGAGTTGAGAAAGCCCAGCGTGGTTCATGAACAGCTTTCTTTCTTTCTTTAAAATGTGTTTATTTTACATTGGAGTATAGCCAATCAACAATGTTGTGATAATCTGAGGTGGACAGCAAACGGACTTGGTCGTGCATATACAGGCATCCACTCTCCTCCAAACTCCCCTCCCATCCAAGCTGCCACATAACACTGAGCAGAGTTCCCTGTGCAAATACAGTAGGACATGAACACCCTGCCTTGACTGAGAAATAGCATCCTGTTTGGGATTCTGGGACCCCCCGTAACCTCTCAGCGGCTCTGTTCTCCTCCAAACTCCCCTCCCATCCAAGCTGCCACATAACACTGAGCAGAGTTCCCTGTGCAAATACAGTAGGACATGAACACCCTGCCTTGACTGAGAAATAGCATCCTGTTTGGGATTCTGGGACCCCCCGTAACCTCTCAGCGGCTCTGAGACCTGCCCCTCAGGACTGAGACCCTCTGGGGAAACGTTCCATGTCCATATTGGTTTTTTTTGGCTGTACCGGGTCTTAGTTCTGGCATATAGGATCTAGTTCCCTGACTAGGGATAGAACCTAGGGTGCCCTGAATTGGGAGCACAGAATCTTAGCCACCAGACCACTGAGGAAGTCCCCCATGTCCACTTTCTTTGTTTTGCTCAGCTTCTTCCTGGGTCGCAGCTTCTGGGTACTGACATTGCCTGTCTGACTGGCATTGTTTCCTGTTTCCCCGCCTGTGTATGTAGGCAAGGAGAGAGCTGCAGATAGCAAATCATGCCCCTTACCAACCCTTTCAAAAACAAATCAAGAGAGAGTCCAAAGAATGAAGACAAAGAAAGAAGGGAGGGGAAAGAGATAAAAAGATTTAAGAAAAATAATAAAAAGATTAAAAAACAAGAAAAACTATGGGAAAAAAAAAAAAAAACTAGCAAGAGAGAATCCAGGAATCATCGAGTCATTTCAAACCTCCAAAGCCGGTTCAGCTATGCTAGTGAAGACTAGTCTCCACAAGCTTTATTTTGGGTGTTCCCAGCACTTCAGCTGATAAGGAGTAGCCTCTGAGAAGCCTCTACGCATGCCCAGGAGGCAAAGTGGGTGGAAGGTGTTACCCCTAATCGGCTCTTCCAAGAGCAGGGGCGTGCGTGCATGCTAAGTGCATGCTAAATCGTTTCAGTCGTATCTGACTCGTTGCCGCCCTACGGACTGTAGCCCGCCAGGCTCCTCTGTCTATGGGAGTCTCCAGGCAAGTATACGGGAGTAGGCTGCCATGCCCTCTTCCAGGGGATCTTCCCAACCCAGGACCAGACCTATGTCTCTTGTGTCTCCTGCACTGGCAGGCAGGTTCTTTACCACTAGTGCCCCCTGGGAGCCCACAAAAGCGGGCATCAGGCATTTTTCAGAACTCTCTAGCTTCCACGGTTTCTCTGTACTTATACAACATCCTGCCAGGGCTGACAGGCTATCGACCCTTTGAAACAGAGAAGATACTGAGGTTCCGAGAGGTTAAGTAACACACCCCAGGCCACTGAAGTGGTGGAGCCAGGAAGCACACCCACATGACAGGGAGCTCCAGCTTCTGACTTTTAGTCCTCTGAGGGACAGCGCCTGACCCGGACTGTCCCCCAGAACCCGATACATTTAAAATCTGCTGAGGGAAAGCGTGGCTCTCAGGAAAGACTTATTCATCTTTTGCTGGTCCTGAATCAAACAGATCTCATGCTGTGTGTGGATCAGCAGGTCCCTTTGGCCTCGGCCTACTCGGGGACTCTGAGGAGTCTGAGGAGGTCTGAAGAATGTAGTCGCTGGCACTTCACTGGCATCAGCGGTTGGTTTGCACTGGACAAATGCAGCTCCAAAACCACCCAAAAGTAGCTTACTGGGGACGTGTGGATGCACTTCCCCTCTCCACTACCACATACATTTCCGACATCGGGAATCTTTTGATTTTGTTTTTCTTAAATGGCAACACAGTCAATTTTGCAGTGGCCAAAACTTGTATGTGAATAAGCCATGGATTCAGTGAATCAACTTAGAGATTAATCTGTTTCACTTTTGGTTTATATTTTTTTTGCAATGTGTTTTATTGTTTTGCTTTGCCATTTAAATATCTTTACCATCACTGGGCGCTTTCCAAAGTATATCTCTTAACTGTGAAAATAATACATGCCTTGTTAAAAAAAAAGGGGGGGGGGCGGAATTAGGGACTTCCCCAGTGGTCCAGTGGAGGAGATTCCACCCTTCCACTGCAGGGACCATGAGTTCCATCCTTGGCAACTAGGATCTTGCATGACACACAGCTCAGCCAAAAAGAAAAAAAAAAAATTTAAATCCACTCCCCACCCTTATCCAACATCAGGAGCACCTTCACTCCTCCCATATGCCAGCTGCTTAGGAGTAACTGTTGTGCGTTTAAAAGGATTTTTTTTTAAACTGGTGAATTATCTTGAATATCAAATTTTGCAAATGTTCATACACCTTCAAGGCCTGGAACGTACCGAGAGAAGAAAGTCCAGATTTTTCTTCGCAGCATTTGAAGTCTTGCTACATCTCTGCAAACTCCTCCTCATTTCCACTTTTTTTTTTTCCTCTTTTAGCCCATACCACCCAGCTTGATGGATCATAGTTTCCCAACCAGGAATTGAACTCAAGTCCTCAGCAGTGAAAGCTCGGTGTTCTAACCCCTAGACCACCAGGGAATTACCATGCATGTTTGTTTTTTTAACTACTAACATTTATCAAGTGCTTCTCAAGTAGTTTACCCTTCTCACTAACCTATGAAGTAGGTACCACTGTTCTCTATCATTATGTACAGAAGGAAAGTGAGGCTGGGAGAGACGAAGTGATTTTTCTCCAGACACCTTAGCTTGCAAGTGGCCGATATAGGGAGCACCTTTCCTGCCCCAGCCAGAATTTCTCTCTCTGTGCTATTGGTGTTTGGGGGTCAGGTGACTCTTGCCTTGGGGTGGTGACCTGCTAGTGTACTGGAGGATGGTTAGCCGCATCTTTGGCCTCCACCCACTGGTTGTCAGCAGTAACACCCTCTCGCCTTTATTTTGACAACATAAAATGTCTCCAGACATTGCATGATGTCTCAGGAGGAAGGGAGAATGGCCACCGTAGGCTAACATCTCCTTCCCAAGCTGGGATCCAAATATTCTTGGCCAGGATGTGCCAATAACTGATTGAATGTTGATCTGGTTTATGAGTGTTTCTTTCTCACTCATGTCAAGCTTTTCTCTTTTCTCCACCTGGAGGCGTGCAGGATCCTAGTTCTCTGACCAGGGATTGAACCCACACCCCCTGGATTGAAAACACAGAGTCTTAACCACTGGACCACCGGGGAATTCTCTCTTGTCAAGCTCTTTACTCCTCCTTTCACCTTCCCATAAACTCTGAATCCACCAGTGGATCCTTCCCTCTGCTACGGCAAAGCATGTTAGCTTTATTTTTATCCTTTCCACACTCACTCCATCTCTCTGGGTTTAAGGTCATGTCATGACTGCATCCCAGCCTTGGCTGGACCCAGGGAAGACCTTAAAGCCAAGGACTTTGAGATTTTCACCTTCCTTACACATCTTTGATCTCAGTGCCAAGTGTAGGGCCTGGCACAGAGCAGGCGTGAGAATCTGCTTGGCACATGGAAAGAAAGGCGCATGGAAGAAAACAGGGAAGACATCTGGGCAGGGTGGGTTTAGGGAGTTTTCTCTTTTATCAGCACATGTTTGTGTATTGTTAGAATTGAAAAGAAGAAAAATGTATGAGCTACTGTATAATGTAAATACATAAAAATATTCAATAAGGCTCAGTATATAGGTTGCTCTCAAATTAATTTTGTTCATTTTAAAATTGAAGTATAGTAGTAGTAGTAGTTTAGTTGCTAAGTCATGTCCAACTCTTTCGACCCATGGACTGTAGCCCGCCAGGCTCCTCTCTCCGTGGGATTTCCCAGGCAAGAGTAATGGAGCGGGTTGCCATTTCCTCCTCGAGGTGATCTTCTCGACCCAGGGATGGAACCCGAGTCTCCTGCATCTCCTGCACTGCAGGAGAATTCTTTACTGCTGAGCCACTGGGGAAGTTGGTTTAAAGGGTAAACTCCATTATTAGTTATTATGAAATATTGGTTATGTTCCCTGTGCTGTACAATACTTCCTTGGGGCTTATTTATTTTGTTCATAGGAGTTTGCACCTCTTAATCCCCTACTCCATCTTGCTCTTCCACCCTTCACTCTCCCTACAGGTAACTATTAGTCTGTTCTCTGTATCTGTGAGTCTGCTTCTTCTTTTTTTTTTTTAAGATTTTTTTTGATGTGAACCATTTTTTAAGTCTTTACTGAATTTTTTACAATATTGCTTCTGTTTTATGTTTTGGTGTTTTGGGCGGGAGGTATGTGGAATCTTAAATTCTCCACCAGGGAGAATTTATATCTATATCTATATCCACTGCTTTGGAAGCATGGAGTCTTAACCACTGCAGAGCCATGGAACTTCCCCAAGTCTGCTTTTTTTTTGTTGTTATATTCACTAGCTTGTTGAATTTGTTAGAGTCCATTTATGTGACCTCATGCAGTATTTGACTTTCTCTGATCTATTTCACTTAGCAAAACGCCCTGCAAGTCCATCTGTGTGGGTGCAAATGACAAAATTTCATTCTTTATTCAAAAATTTTACTCATTTTTTAATTGAAGGATAATTACTTTACAGAATTGTGTTGGTTCCTGCCAAACATCGAATTGCATTCTTTTTATAGCTGAGTAATATTTCATTGTGTGTGTGTGTGTGTGTGTGTGTGTGTATCACATCTTCTTTATCCACTCATCTGTTGACCGATACTCAACTCCATACCTTAACAACTGTAAATGATGTTACTACGAACATTGGGGTGCAGGTATTTTTCGAATTAGTGTTTTGTTTTCTTGAACATATGCCCAGGTGTGGAATGGCTGGTTCATAGGGTACTTCTATTTTCCAAATTATTTTTTGCAAACAGCTACACAAAGACCTAAGGAAAATACAGGAGAATGTCACGGGGGTTGTTCCTGTGAGGATTCCTTTCGTTTCTCTGCCTTGCCGGGCTTCTCAGGTGATGCATTAGATGTTCATGCACAGAACGGGACCAGCCCAGCATCATTCCTGGGCTCCGTGACTCACTAGCTGCCACTTTGGACAAGGAAGGTCATCTTCCAGCCAAAGACCTCATGGAAAAAATTTGGAATGGTTCAAAGAGATAAGGACTTGAAAACAAAGAGCTTCAATAAGAGCTCCATAAATGGCAGCAATTGTCATTATCTTTTTCATCAAACGTGCTCTTTCTCTTTTTAACATGAAAAGAAGATCAAAGCCAATAAATGTTACTTTAAAAAAACTGTGGCAGAAGGTTATCAGAACATGCCCTCCCCCTCTCCCCTTACACAACCTAACCTCCTCGAGCTACAGCTGGGCTACCTAGTGCCTGGGGGCTGTCCTGAAGAAGCTCAGTGGCTAAAGCAGAAGAGCCTGCACAGCTTCAAGCTCAGACCTGACTCGAAAAACCCCAGAGTTTCTAACAAATAGATAGACTTGGCCAAAATGTTCCTTCGGTTTCCTCCATAGGCTGTAGCAGAAAAACCCAAAGGAACCTGTTGGCCCACCCAGTGCCTTCACTCGTGGGGAAAACAGCACTACAGAAAATTCCCCCCCAGTCAAAAATCTCAAATGAATCCCCTCTCTCTCTGAGGTCTATTCTGTGACAGTTTGTTAACCTGATTTGGCTCAGCCTGATGAGAAATCTGTTGTTACCATTTGTCAACCCTGGTGGGGCAGCCAAGAATCAGACGGGGACGGGACATTTAGAGCCAATGAAACTAAGATCTGAGCTCTCATTGGTCAAGTTCTGCTGGCCTTGCTTATGTTGCCTAGCAACCCTACTGAGATTGGTACCATCTCACGCCTTTTCCAGGCAAGGACACTGAGGCTGAAGGTGACAATGAGACTTAACCTGGGCCACCTGGTCGGCAATGAGGCAGCCAGGGTGTGAATTGAATTCAGACAATGTACAGAGGTTCAGGACACCTTTAGGATAATCAGACACAGCCTGGCCCGGTGCCATGTAGAACTTTGCTGCTTCTCAAAGTATAATCCTCGGACCAGCAGTAAAGCCTTACCGGTGAGTCTGTAAACATGCAAATTCTCAACCTGCCTTCCCTACCGAAATAGAATTGTGTTCATAACTGGTTTCGGCTGCTGTTTTGTGTCCCTCGATTCCGTGTCTATTTCCACGACTTTCAACCAGGCCCCTGTCATTCCTCTTCCAAATCACCCAAACAGCCTTTAATCTGTTCCCTCTTGCTCCTTCTAAACCTTTGCTCTAAATCATTCTAGGGCTCCCCATGGCCTTTGCTTTGAGCACATCCTGATCTGGACACCGCGTTTTGTGACCTCGTCTCTCATCTCCCTCCTGGGCTGCAGCCTGCACCCCACAGTCCAGCCTTATCAAGGTCCGACCCTCCCTGGTATGCACCCTGCCCCTGGGGCTTTGCCTTCTCTCTTCTCAGAACTTGCTTGGTTTTCTCCCGCCCCTGACTCATCTTACCTGCCGGTCGGTTCTCACTGGGGTGTTGCTCCAGCCCTTTGCGCTTGTCCCAGCAGAGGTCTCATCACGTGACCCTGTGGTGCCTGCCTGCTTACTTGTCCCCCTCTAGATTTTAAGAACCTCGAGGGCATAAGTCTTGTCTTCCTCATTCTTGGCAGCTTCGGCACTTAGATCTGGAGCTCAGCGCATTCTCTGCAATGGTTCATCGAATCACCTTCAAAGAACTCAAGTGCTGCCCCTTACAGCTGGGCAGTTGATGTGAAGGCTCGTGGTGCAGCAAGAACCAGCCTCCATACGAAGCTTTAGATATTTTATTTTATTATGCGTTTTTGGCTGTACCACACAGCCTGTGGGATCTTAGTTTCCTTATCAGGGATCAACCCCGAGCCCCTTGCATTGGAAGCGTGGAGTCTTAACGACTAGACTGCCAGCAAAGCCCCAGGTCTTTTATAACATGCGTTCCATTTTTATGTTTGTTTCCATGACTTATAACTGCATAGGATACACACGGTTTAACCAGTTCTCACAAAGAAAACACAGTGTTAGTAACCCGCAGGACATAGTACCCCGAATCTCCCTGAGTACTACTTCCTCCTCAAACAAGTAACCACAACCCCAGCTTGTAGGCTAATCCTTCTCTTGCTTTTCTTATAGTATTAGCCCCTCTGTCAGCATCCCTAAACAAAGTAGTTTAATGTTGCCTCTTTTGCTTTTGAACTTTATATAAATGGAGTCATGATTTATGAGTTTCTTGGGTCTATTTTCTTTCCCTTGACCTTTCGTCGGTGAGATATGCCTGTTTCGTTCCGGGCCGCAATGCACCGTCTCTTTCTGGCCTCGCCATGAAGCTTGCAGGATCCTAGTTCCCCAACCAGAGATCAAACCTGGGTCCCCTGCGCAGCAGCCCCTGCGCCGGCAGGGAAGCCCCACCGGCAGGGAAGTTTCTATCGCTGCGCAGTTGCTCGTATGCGTTTGCCGCCCTGTCTCCACTCCACTCTTGGTGGGTCTTGGGGCTCTTTCTAGCCTGGAGCCATCCTGCGAATGATGCGTGACAACCTTCCTAGCAACACCTCCTGGTGCGGGTGCCCCCAACTCTCTCCAGGGCATCACCCTCAAAGTGGAACTAGCAGAATGCGGGGCATGCATATGCTCCACACGCCGTCCTCTAAGGAGATGATTACTTATTTAAGTAGTCGCTCAGTCGTGTCCGACTCTACGCGACCCCATGGACTGGAGCCTACCAGGCTCCTCCGTTCATGAGATTTTCCAATCCAGAGTACAGGAGTGGGTTGCCATTTCCTTCTCCAGGGGATCTTCCTGCCCCAAGGTTTGAACCGGGGTCTCCTGCAAAGCAGGCAGATGCTTTACCATCTGAGCCACCAGGGAAGCCCCTGATGTGATGGTAGGAGCCTTCAATCTTGGTCTCCTGGGGCAGAATAGGAGGTATCAAGAGTTTCCTTCTCTATCCTATCTCAATCTCTTCACAAGGGTCCATTATAAAGAAAAAAAGAAGAAAGAAAAAGACTTCTAGTCTATAATCTCAAAGTACCCCAGGGGCTTTCTGTTAATCTGCCAGAGGCAGGTGTGCGGGATGGAAGGAAAGGATGGAGTCTCTTTTGTCTTTGATGCCTATCTGAGTGAGGCTGGAATGGCATTTGAGCTCCTCTGGTAACTTAGAAAGGAAAAGTGCTTTCGGGCTTCCCCCTTTTCTCCATAATAGAGGACTTATCCAGTCTCTGAGTTGTATTTTATCATTTTTCTCTCATCGAAATACTTACGGTCCTTTCTAATTATGAAGATGATGTTTACAATCTCAGGAGGAAAAAAAAATCAGAACTTTTATACCCTTCCAAAAAGTATTAAAAAGGGAAAAAAATTATCATCACCATTGAGAAATATGTGGGTGTATGTGTTGCGTGTGTGAGTGTGTGTATATATAATCGGTTCAGTTCAGTTCAGTCGCTCAGGCATGTCTCACTCTTTGTGACCCCATGGGCTGCAGCACGCCAGGCTTCCCCTGTCCATCACCAACTTCTGGAGCTTGCTCAAACTCATGTCCATTGAGTTGGTGATGCCAAACAACCCTCTCATTCTCTGTTATCTCCTTCTCTCCTTGCCTTCAATCTTTCCCAGCATCAGGGTCTTTTTCAATGTGTTGGTTCTTCGCATCACGTGGCCAAAGTATTGGAGCTTCAGCGTCAGTCCTTCCAAAGCATATTCAGGACTGATTTCTTTTAGGATTGACTGGTTTGATCTCCTTGCAGGCCAAGGTACTCTCAAGAGTCTTCTCCAACACCACAGTTCAAAAGCATCAATTCTTTGGCGCTCAAGTTTCTGTATGGTCCAACTCTCACATCCATACATGACCACAGGAAAAACCATAGCTTTGACTAGATGGACTTTTGTTAGTAATGTCTCCGCTACTTAATATGCTGTCTAGGTTTAACATAGCTTGTCTTCCAAGAAGCAAGCATATATATATAATATATATGTAGATACATACAATCGGAGAAGGCAGTGGGAACCCATTCCAGTACTCTTGCCTGGAGAATTCCAGGGACGGGGGAGCCTGGTGGGCTGCCGTCTATGGGGTCACACAGAGTCGGACACGACTGAAGCGACTTAGCAGCAGCAGCAGCAGCAGATATATATAATACTGGTAAAAATTTGCATGTGGATGGCATATTAGATAATAGAAAGAACTGTTTTGTGATAATGTAAGAGAATGTCCTTGTTTTTAGGAGATACATGCTGATGAATTAAGATGTAAGGCATCCTGATATCAGAAATTTACTTTCAAATGGTCCCACAAAAATAATAATCATAACATGGTTGGAGTTAGAGGTAGGTATGGATATAGGTATAAGTATAGGGGCTTCCCTGGTGGCTCAGAGGGTAAAGAATTTGCCTGCAATGTGGGAGACCCAGGTTCAATCCCTGGGTTGGGAAGATCCCCTGGGGAAGGGAATGGCAACCCACTCCAGTATCCTTGCCTAGAGAATCCCATGGACAGAGGAGCCTAGTGGGCTACAGTCCACGGGGTCCTGAACAGTCAGACATGACTGAACTACTAATACTTTCACTTTCACAGGGATAATTATAAAGCAATGTGGGGACTTTCCTGGTGGTACAGTGGATAGAGATTCATCCAACAGTGCAGGGGATGTGGGTTCAATGCCCGGTCTGGGAAGATTCCACATAGCATGGAGCAACTAAGCCCATGGGCCACAGCTGCTGAGCCTGCACTCTGGGGCCTGGGAGCTGCACCTTCGGAGGCCTGTACGGCTAGAGCTTGTGTTCCAGAACAAGAGAAACCGCCACACTGAGAAGCTTGTGCTCCGCAACTAGAGAGTGCTCTCCACAACCAGAGCAAGGCTGCAGGCAGCAGAGACCCAGCACAGCCAAAAATAAAATAAATAATGAATAAAATAAAAAATTTTAATATATAAAGATAAAGCAAATATGGTAAAATACTAGCAAGGTCTAAGCTAACTAAGAGGAATATGGGGGTCCATTGCATTTTTCCTGCAACCTCTCTGTCAAATATGAATTTTCTTCCAGCCTTATTGAGGTACAGTTGCCATGTAACATTGTGAAAGCTTTTGTCCGTATAAGGTGATGATTTGATACATGTATATATTGCAAAATGATTTTCACAATAATGTTAGTTAGTATATTCTGGGAGTCAAATTTCCATTTGGGTGTGTGTGTCCTGAGAACATTGAGAATTTACCCTCTTGGCATCTTTCAAGCATACACTCTAGTTTTGTTAACCCATGCTGTATGTAGGGTCCCCAGAATTTATTCATCTTCTTTCTTAAATTTTATTTTATTTATCTATTTTTCTCGCCTCGCCACTCATCTTGTAGAATCTTCATCCCCTAACTAGGGATTGAACCTGAGCCCCCAGCATTGGAAAGTTTGAGTCCTAACTACTGAACCAGCAGGGTAGTCCCCAGAACTTATTTATCTTATAACTGGAAACTATAGCTTTTGACCACATCTCCCCATATCTCCTGGTGCCCACATCCTGGCAACCACCAGCCTACTCTCTGTTTTGCTATGAATTGGGCTTTTTCAAGATTTCACACACAAGTGAGACCCTGCGGTATCTGTCTTTTGCTGTCTGACATTTGATTTAGTATGATGCCCCCAAGGTCCATCGATGTTGCTACAAATGGCAGCATTTTCTTTTCATTTGTGTGTGTGTGGATAAATAATGTTATATTGAATGTAGACACCATATTTTCTTGATCCATTCATCTGTAAATGGACATTTAGGCTCTTTTGGTATCTTATCTATTGTGAATTGTGTTGCAATGAACATGGGGATGCTATGAAGCTAATTATTGTCTTTTGTCTTTTTATATCAGCCATCCTAACAGATGCAAAGTAGATAGCTCATTGTGGTTTTTGAATTGCAATTCCCTGAGGATTTAGTGATGTTGAGCATCTTTTCATGGACTTGTTAGCCATTTGTATGTCTTGTTTGGAAAACTGCCTCTTCAGATCCTCTGCCCATTTTTAATTGGATTTTCATGATTTTGTATTGAGTTGTGTGAGTTTCTTACATATTTTGGATATTAACCTCTCATCATAGTTTGCGAATATTTTTGTCCCATTCCTTAGGTTGCTTCTTCATTTTGTTGAATTTCTTTTTCAAAATAAAAAGCTAAAAGTGAAATCACTCAGTCATGTCTGACTCTTTGCAGTCCCATGGACTGTAGCCTACCAGGCTCCTCCATCCGTGGAATTTTCAAGGCAAGAGTACTGGAGTGGGTTGCCATTTCCTTCTCTGGGGGATCTTCCTGACCCAGGGATCAAATCCAGGTCTCCTGCACTGCAGGCAGATGCTTTACCCTCTAAGCCACCAGGGAAGTCCACCTAAAAAGCTAAAAGTGACCTCCAAATCCCACTAAACAAAGTAGCCAGTGTTTATATCTGATTAATTTCCTACACAATCATTTAAGAACGTATATACATGTGCACACACATAATTCTGCAGGCATGAGATTGTGCTATACCTGCTTGTTCAGTCGCTAAGTTGTGTTCAACTCTTTGCAGCGCCATGGACGGCAGCATGCCAGGCTTCCCTGTCCCACTGGCTTGTCACATTACTTTTTAGTCAGTAATACACTGCTGTTCTTTCTTCATGTTAATGTCAAGGTCACCCACCCCATGCTGAAAGGTTATTTAGCACATTCTATATATGAACACTCTTTAGTTTACCTTTGGATGGTTTCCCTATTCTTGGACTTCTAATTTTCCCAAATTTTGCTGCTATTATAAACAACACCACAGCGAACATCCTTTTATATAGACCTTTGCTTTTACCTTCCAACAAGTTATTCAGTATAAGTACTGTTTTTCTTAAGTTTTAAAACTTTTTAATCAAATTCTCCATTGTATGGTTGTTTTTAATTTTATAGCAGTATATTTTTAATTGTATTTTCTTGAAACATGACATATTAATTTTAGGTGTGCAACATAATGATTTGCTATATGTATAAATTGTCACACGATTAACACCATCACCTCACAGAGTTACATTCTTTTTTCTTGTGATGAGAACTTTTAAGATCTATGGCTCCTAACTTTCAAATATATGACACACTATTGTTAGCTATAGTCTGGGCATAGCTACTTTGAATGACTATTTATTGTTTTTGCATCCTTACTGTCTGGAATTCTTCACTTGACATCTTCTCATTTGATTTTTTACAACAGTGCCATTGAGTGGATACTGTTATTATCCATATTTTTAAGATGAGACCAAGGTTTAGCAAGGTTACTGATTTAACCAAAGTTACACAGTCAGCTTTATCTATTATAATTCCAGGAGTCTGGGTCTCTGAAACAACTGACTTAGCTTAAAAGTTAAGATGTACTTGCAGTTTCCTTTTGTGATCAAGCCAGGCAAAAGCTAGGCTGATTCCACTGAGGCTTTTGAACAGTGTGGCCAAAACTGGGTTGGAGGTGGTGAAGTCCTCCGTTTCTGCTGGAGCTCTGCTGCCCCCTGGTGGCAATGCCCTTTCATTGCTTAGATGGTCAGGTTCCATCCCTGGGCTGGGAAGACACCCTGGAGAAGGAAATGGCAACCCACTCTAGTATTCTTGCCTGGGAAATCCCAGGGACAGAGGAGCCTGGCGGGCTACAGTCTATGGGGTCACAAAAGAGTGAGACGTGACTTAGAGACTAAACAATAACAACTCTTTAACAGGGGCCAGTGGTAGTTGAATTCACACCCTTTAGACAAGATCACTAGCAATATTACAATTATTAAGAAAATATTTTCAAGAACCCTGCTCTGAGACTTGCATACCCTATCAATCCAAGTTTTTCAATGTGGCAGTTATCCCCATGTTGTAGAGAAGAAACTAGGACTCAGAGGTTAACACGTCAAGGTCCTATGGCTCTCTGATGGCAAAACTCACTCAATCTTAGTGTTTGTTTTTTAATTTGTATTTATTTATTTGGCTGCATTGGGTCTGAGTGTGACACACAGGCTTAGTAGCTGTGGCGATGCATGGGCTTAGTCGCCCTGCAGCATGCGGGATCTTAGTTCCCCAAACAGGGATTGAACTGGTGTCTTATGCATTACAAGGCAGATTTTTAACCCCTGGTCTCTTGTGGCTCAGCTGCTAAAGAATCTGCCCCCAATGCAGAACATGTGGGTTCGATCCCTGGGTTGGGAAGATACCCAGGAGAAAGGAAAGGCTACCCACTCCGTTATTCTGGCCTAGAGAATTCCACAGTCTGTGGAGTCACAAAGAGTCAGATAACGACTCACTTTCACCGGAAAAGTCCCTCAACCTTAGTTTTTTGCTGGTGCTTAAGGGAGCCCCGTACTTCTTCCAATCCGGCACAAAACAACATCTTTGAAATGCTTTGGTGAATTTAATCTGCACCCAAAGCACAGAGGATAGTGCAGAGACTGAGAATGTGGGCTCCAGGGTCTGACAGTCTTACATCTTGTGATGCCTTCTGGTTCTATGAACTTGAGGAAGAAGTTGCCTGCTCACTTGGATGTTCACGTTGAAACAGGATGAGTGAACAATACAAGTAAAGCTCAGGGGCTGGTATTTAAGAAACAGTCAGTAAATCCGAGCTTGTATCAAAGTAATGCAAAGACTGAGGATCAGAGTTGTGAATTCAAAATGGCGAGAGTCAGCATTCCCGATTGCGACCCTAGCTCTGATACTGACAAGATGTAAGCAGGTCCCTTGCTCTCTCAAACGCTTGTTTCCTCTTCCATTCAAGGCATTCTTGCAAAAGCTATTGATTGATTTATACCCACTGCTCTTGGTCTCAAATCAGAAGCTGAGCCTCAAAGTTTCCTCATCTCTCCAATAGGGACAAAAATGACAACTTTTCACAGTATTCTTACAAGGCGGCAAATATGCTTGTGCTATGTAAGTGGATGGTTCTGTTAATAATAGAGGTATATGAAGCCCACTCTCAGCAATCAAGAAGCTTGAGATCGCCTGAGGGAGCAAAAAGACTTAAACTGACGACTAAATGTTTTTTGAACACTTAATATTTGCCAAGCACTCTTCTCTGAGCTTGTGAACAATTCATTTGATGCTTACATCAGCTTTTTGAAGGAGGTCATTTTACTGGGTGATATGAATGATAAACACTGGACCGGAAGAAACACAAGCTGGAATCAAGATTGCCAGGAGAAATATCAATAACCTCAGATATGCAGATGATACCACCCTTATGGCAGAAAGTGAAGAGGAACTAAAAAGTCTCTTGATGAAAGTGAAAGAGGAGAGTGAAAAAGTTGGCTTAAAGCTCAACATTCAGAAAACGAAGATCATGGCATCTGGTCCCATCACTTCATAGGAAATAGATGGAGAAACAGTGGAAACAGTGTCAGTCTTTATTTTGGGGGCTCCAAAATCACTGCAGATGGTGACTGCAGCCATGAAATTAAAAGATGCTTACTCCTTGCAAAAAAATTTATGACCAACCTAGATAGCATATTGAAAAGCAGAGATGTTACTTTGCTGACTAAAGTCCATCTAGTCAAGGCTATAGTTTTTCCAGTAGTCATGTATGGATGTGAGAGTTGGACTGTGAAGAAAGCTGAGTGCTAAAGATACTTTTAAACTGTGGTGTTGGAGAAGACTCTTGCGAGTCCCTTGGACTGCAAAGAGATCCAACCAGTCCATTCTGAAGGAGATCAGTCCTGGGATTTCTTTGGAAGCACTGATGCTAAAGCTGAAACTCCAGTACTTTGGCCACCTCATGCGAAGAGTTAGCTCATTAGAAAAGACTGTGATGCTGGGAGGGATTGGGGGCAGGAGGAGAAGGGGATGACAGAGGATGAGATGGCTGGATGGCATCACTGACTCGATGGCCGTGAGTCTGAGTGAACTCCGGGAGCTGGTGATGGACAGGGAGGCCTGGCATGCTGCAGTTCATGGGGTTGCAAAGAGTCAGACACAACTGAGCCACTGAACTGAACTGAACTGATGAATGAGCAGGGGAGCATGTGATTCAGATCTAGCCAGTCACAGTTGTTCACATCCTAGCCTCCATCACTGGCTCAGGGAAGGCCATAAAACCCAAGTCTAACTAATCAGATCCTTTCCTGGCAACAGTGTCTCTGGATGCTGGAAGAAAAAAATTTCTCTTAGCTCCCCAGGGCTGGGGTGATATCAGCCCAGCCTAAAGCTTTTTGAGGTGATGCTGTTCCCTGGAAGAAGCCAGGTAAACTGCAGAGAACAAGGCTAATGCAGAGGGGAGAGGGATGGAAAAGAGTTGAGACCAGCTAATATTGTTTGCATTTCAGTGTCCATTTTTTCTCTTTCCATACAGCAACCAGTGACTCCTAATTTTTTCTTAAACTATCTGTTGGGATTCTGTCATTTACAACCAAAATGGTCCTCACCAGTGCATGTACAGAAATAATAGTTATGGCCACCAATATACTATTGATCATTATGGTTTCATATGTGCTGGCATTTGACATCATTTTTGTGATGAGTTGAATGTGTTCCTCCAGAGCCCCCTTTGGGCCATTTGTATTCTGAAGCCCTAACATCCAGTATGATGGTATTGGGCAGTAATCAGGATTAGATGAGGTCATGAGGGTAGGTTCCCGCATGATGGGAATTGTGCCCATTTAAGAAGAGGAAGATGGAGAGATGTCTCTCTCCATGCACAGACACTCAGGAAAGGTTGTGTGAAGACTCAGAGAGAAGATGGCCATCTGCAAGCCAGAAAGAGAGCCCTTGCCCGGATCTGAATCTGCTGTGACCTTGGATCTTGCGTTTTTCCTGCTTCCAGAACTTCAAGAAATAAGTGCCTATTGTTCCAGCCACCTAGTCTATGATATTTTGTTATAGCAGCCCAAGCTGATTAAGAGAGTCTTCAAGATTCAAACAGCATCTTCTCTGCAGACCCTTCTTGGGTTCCTCCCAGGCGAAATTAGTCACTTTATGATAAATGTATTTTACATCATCATTGTGTTTTTAGTCTATTAAATTGTAAGATCAGATGTCTCTTTACTTAATGTCTTCTGTTTGACTCACAATTTCCTCCACATGGTTTACCCTCCCCTCCCCATGTATAGGGTTTCCGTGGTGGCTCAGATGGTAAAGAATCTGCCTGAAAATTGGGCTTCCCACATGGCTCAGTGACAAAGAATCTACCTGCCAGTGCAGAAGATGAAAGAGATTTAGGTTCAATCCCTGGGTCAGGAAGATCCCCTGGAGTAAGAAATGGCAACCCACTCCAGTATTCTTGCCTGGAAAATCCTGTGGACAGAGGAACCTGGCAGATTACACTCACAGGGTAGCAAATAGTCAGACATGACTGAGCACCACCATCATATCCCATTTATATACGGAGTTAGCCTAGCATCATTAATATAAAGAACAACAGCAGCTTCTGAGTCGGACAGAACTGAGTTCAAATTCCACCTCTTCTGTTTCTTAGCTCGTTGACTTGACTCAGAAATCTGAGTCTCGGATTTCTCACCGTCAGCTGGACACAGTAAGGGTACAGGCTACATGAGATTAGTGTGATCACATTATACCATGGCAAGTGTTAAGTTCACAGTCATTGTTAATGAATTCTTTAATACTTTATCTTGAGAGGTTATTCCTTGGTATGTGTTTGAGGCTGTGGTCAGTGTTCAATGGAGTGGGTGAGTAGGAAGAAAAGCTCTGTTTGAATTTTCCCATCATAAACCTCAATCTAGGTTAATCAGCATGTACATATCAGAGGCTCAGCATAAGCCACCATTCATCCCCAGAGATGAAGGAATTCCCATAAAACCTTAGGTCTCCAAACAAACATCTTCCCACACTCAGCACATCCTCTTTCCACAATCTTGGGCCTCTCCGAGGAATACAGTTGTAGGGGGAAGGACGTGAATGAGTCCACTGTGGCGGGATGCTTTGCAAGATGCTGCATGCTGGATTCTTATTTTGGAAAACAAAGACTTCATACAGAGAAACGTCTATGCTTACTTAGTTTGGGGGGCTCTCCTTTGGGTACCATCAGTTCAGTTCAGCCACTCAGTCTTCTCCGACTCTTTGCAACCCCATGAATCGCAGCACGCCAGGCCCCCTGTCCATCACCAACTCCTGGAGTTCACTCAGACTCACGTCCATTGAGTCGGTGATGCCATCCAGCCATCTCATCCTCTGTCATCCCCTTCTCCTCCTGCCCCCAATCCCTCCCAGCATCAGAGTCTTTCCCAATAAGTCAACTCTTCGCATGAGGTGGCCAAAGTACTGGAGTTTTAGCTTGAGCATCATTTCTTCTAAAGAAATCCCAGGGCTGATCTCCTTCAGAATGGACTGATTGGATCTCCTTGCAGTCCAAGAGACTCTCAAGAGTCTTCTCCAACACCACAGTTCAAAGGCATCAATTCTTCAGCACTCAGCCTTCTTCACAGTCCAACTCTCACATCCATACATGACCACAGGAAAAACCATAGCCTTGACTAGATGGACTTTAGTCGGCAAAGTAATGTCTCTGCTTTTGAATTATGCTATCTAAGTTGGTCATAACTTTTTTTGCAAGGAGTAAGCATATTTTAATTTCATGGCTGCAGTCACCATCTGCAGTGATTTTGGAGCCTCCAAAAGTAAAGTCTGACACTGTTTCCACTGTTTCCCCATCTATTTCCCATGAAGTGATGGGACCAGATGCCATGATCTTTGTTTTTTGAATGTTGAGCTTTAAGCCAACTTTTTTACTCGCCTCTTTCATTTTCATCAAGAGGCTTTTTAGTTCCTTGTTCACTTTCTGCCATAAGAGTGGTGTCATCTTCATATTTGAGGTTATTGATATTTCTCCTGGCAATCTTGATTCCAGCTTGTGTTTCTTCCAGTCCAGCGTTTCTCATGATGTACTCTGCATCGAAGTTAAATAAGCAGGGTGACAATATACAGCCTTGACGCACTCCTTTTCCTATTTGGAACCAGTCTGTTGTTCCATGTCCAGTTCTAACTGTTGCTTCCTGACCTGCATACAGATTTCTCAAGAGGCAGGTCAGGTGGTCTGGCATTCCCATCTCTCTCAGAATTTTCCACAGTTTGTTGTGATCCACACAGTCAAAGGCTTTGGCATAGTCAATAAAGCAGAAATAGATGTTTTTTCTGGAACTTTCTTGCTTTTTCCATGA
>SJYC01020093.1:0-21899 GCA_006408675.1 Madoqua kirkii | reverse complement strand
GTCTTGATTCTTCCCAGTCTCATCTTGGGTTGGTGTTCCTCATCAAAAACATGTGGGTTCAGAACTTGCCTGGTAATCCAATGCTTAAGAATCCACCTGCCAATGCAGAGGATATGAATTCAATCTCTAGTCCGGGAAGATCTCGTATGCCAAGGGGCAACTAAGCCCTGCACTGCGCCTACTTAACCTGTGTGCTCTAGAGACTGTGCTCTACGTCAAAAGAGGCCCCTGCAAGAAGACTGAGTGCCGCAACCAGAGAGCAGCCCCCACTGTTCACAACTAGAGAAAAGCCTGTGTGGAGCAAAGAAAACCTAGTGCAGCCAAAAATAAACAAATTAAAATTTTAAAAAATGTTTTTACAGCACGTGAGTTCTGCAGCCAGAGACTTGAGCAGGAATTCTGACTTCTCCACTTACCTGCCATGTGATCTTAGTTGTCATCTTATCCCCTCAAGTCCTACGTTGACATCTATAACATAGGCATACATACCTAGCATAGCTGTTGTTTAAAGATTAAATTAGCTGATATCTTTGCCAAGTGCTTGATATCTTGTGTTCCAGGTATTTATGGCTTTGGGGCAAACTGCATGAAAATGTCGTACCTTAAAATAGCAACACTAAAAAGCTAAAAATAAAACTACCGTATGCCCCAGCAATCTCCCTCCTGGACATGTACTCTGAAAAAAAACATAATTCAAAAAGACAGATGACCCATATGGACTGTAGCACTGTTTACAGCCAGGACATGAGAGCAGCCTAAATGTTCATCACCAGATGCGTGGATAATTGGATGCAGTACATCTATACAGTGGAATATTAATCAACCGTTAAAAGGAACAAAACTGGGTCATTTGTGGAGATGTGGGTAGGCCTAGAGTCCATCACAGAGTCAGATGAACTGAGGTCAGTGGTTAAAACGCTTTCCTGTTCCTCTTGGTGCAGCTTGAGCTTCTTTGCAACATGGCTGCTGGGTCTGAAGAGTGGGCTTCCCCAAAGCAAGAAGTCCTGCTCAGTTCAGGAGGAGCGGAAATAGTTCTACCTCTTGGTGGGGGGGCTGCCAAGGCTCTAGAAGAGAATGTGTGACCAGGAACATTGCCCTGGCCTTTTGGGGAGAAATACAAATTACCTCATCTAGGCCTTTCCTGGTGGCTCAACCGTAAAGAATCCAGCTGTCAATACAGCAAACTTGGGTTTGAATCCTGGGTCGAGAAGATCCCCTGGAGAAGGAACTGGCAATCCACTCCAGGACAAGTGCCTGAAAAGTCCCATGGACAAAGGAGCTTGATGGGCTACAGTCCATGGGGTTGCAAAGAGTCAGACATGACTTAGTGACTAAACAGCAGCAGCAAAGAAAGAAGTCTTAAGATCCACCCCCTCTTTGAGGCTTACATGTGTATTCTCTAATCTGTAAGATAGAAATAAATGACACTCACTTTGTGGAGGAGTTGAAAAAAATTGCAAATGGTGCATGAAGTTCCTGCTGTGTGGTATCCAGCTTGTGTGCTCAGTAATGTTGGACTCTTTGCAACCCCATGGACTGTAGCCCACCAGGTTCCTCCTGTCCCTGGGGTTTCCCAGGCAAGAATACTGGAGTGGGTTACCATTTCCTCCTCCAGGGGATCTTCTCAACCCAAGGACTGAGCCTGTGTCTCTTACATCTCTTGCATTGGCAAGCAGATTCCTTACCGCTGGCGCCGCCTGGGAACCCACTATGCAATAGGTATTCGATAAGTGAGTCATTATAATAGTGTGCCATGTTTATTAAGTCATAGCCAAGTGCCAGGCACCCCCTTCAGAGCACATCATGTTTTGTTTCATTAAATCCTCACAACAACTCTATAGACTGTATTATTATTCCTGTTTTACAGATGAAGGAACTGTGGCTCAGAGAGGGTAAGCCACTTGCCTAAGTATCACACAGCTGGTTAGTAGGATTTCCAGGATTCAAACCTAGACAGTGTGACTCAAGCATAAATGCTTTTAAATATAACACCATACTGCTTCTTCATGACAGAAGTATTAATGGTTGTCCGCCAGTACAAAGGTTTACAATGTGACCTAATGGAAAATACTAAATCTGTAGAGGCGAAAAACAGAAGTCAATGTATTGACGGAAAAGTTGATTAAAGGTTGAGACTTGATGGGCACCTGGTGCCGGGGAGGGAGAAGTTAAGGCCTAACTCCACCCAGCAGTCATAAATTATCAACTCGCGGCCAATCTTATCGTTATCTAGAATTCCACCAAGGGATCTGTGACTGATATATACACACTGCAGTATTTAAAACAGGTAACCAACAAGGACCTGCTGTATAGCACAGGGAACTCGCTCAATATTCTATAATAACATAATTGGGGAAAAAATATGAAAAAAAATAGATACATGTACTGGATAACTGAATAACTTGGCTGCACATCTGAAATGAACATGACATTGTTCATCACCCAGTATAAAATTTAAAAAAATAACGTTTTAATAAAAGAAGAAATTATAAACATACATGGAAAAAACTAGAAAGATATCCAATAAAATGTTAAGAAGAGTTAAAAACATTTTTTTAAAAAGGACTTCCCTGGTGGTCCGATAGTTAAGACTCTGTGTTTCCACAGCAGGGTACTGGTCCCCTGGTCAGGAAAGTTCTGCATGCCACTTGGTACAGCCAAACAAGAAAAGAGTTTAAAAAAAAAAAGATGATTATTCAGATTATTTTGAAGCAAATCCCAACAGATATTAAATACTGCTTCTAATGATAATAATAATAATAGTGGAGTCTTTCTTTAAAAACTGGCAAAGAAGGAAAGAAAATAGAACTATTCTCAACCGTCAGCATCCCTGGTATGGGATGACCTGGTGTGGACAGGCACAGCCTTGGAGTTTCCAGACCTTCCTTCACCTCTCTCTCCTACGGCCTCTGTCTTTGCTCCAGACAGGAACAGTCTCTGCAGCCTCAATTGTTGTTTGTTTAGTCCATCAGTCATGTCTGACTCTTTTTGTGACCCCCATAGACTGTAGCCCACCAGGCTCCTCTGTCCATGGGATTTTCCAGGCAGGAATACTGGAGTGGGTTGCTGTTTCCTCCTCCAGGGGATCTTCCCAACCTAGAGATCGAACGTGTGTCTCCTGTGTTTTAGGCAGATACTTGACCACTGAGCCACCTGGGATGTACCATAAATTGTCAGGACTGAGACCTTGGGCTTGGAAGGTTTTTTCATTCCCTTGCCCTCTCTACCCGGCGATGTTGAAATTTGTTGCTTTGCTTCATGTACCGACTGTGGGTGTAATTATTGCCAGGGGACCAGCAATTAACCTTCCCCAGAGTGAACAGGAAGAGTTCTCTGACCGAGTGTCCTGTGGCAGAGGAGACGGCTTGTCCAGGTCCCCCGGAAGTGCCTGGGATGTCTGCTCTAAGGAGGGGTTGGGGAGAGGATGCTGGGGCCACAGAAGGGTCAGCTTTTCTCACTGATCTCATCAGAACTGGAGAATCAGAACTTGACAAGGGAATGTGACACCTCTGTTTTGTACCTGAGACGCGAAAAGTGCCCTTCCTAATTTTCTCGTAATAAGTCTGTGACTCACTATTGCGTATGTCCCTGCCATTCTTCAATTTGCATATTCCATTTTCTTTTTCTTTATATTAAACTATAACTTCTAATCAACAATATGCACAAATATTGTGTGCAGCTGCATTACTTTCCATGGGCGTCTACACCTGTCTACATCCAGCTCAACACCCCCATGATGCAGTCTTCAGTATACGCCTCCCTCCATATACCAACCCCGGCCGGCCAGTCGATTCACTTTCCACGAAGCTAACCGCTATTCTACCCTCTATCAGCACTGAACTTTTGGCTTCTTTTTGAATTGTTTATAAATAGAGCCACATAGCACATTCTCTTTTGTGCCTGGTTTCTTTCTGTCAGAATGTCTGTGAATTCACCCGTATTGTTGCATGTAGCTGGCGTGTGTGTGTGTGTGTGTGTGTGTGTGTGTGTTAGATACTTGACCACTGAGCCACCTGGGATGTACCATAAATTGTCAGGACTGAGACCTTGGGCTTGGAAGGTTTTTTCATTCCCTTGCCCTCTCTACCCGGCGATGTTGAAATTTGTTGCTTTGCTTCATGTACCGACTGTGGGTGTAATTATTGCCAGGGGACCAGCAATTAACCTTCCCCAGAGTGAACAGGAAGAGTTCTCTGACCGAGTGTCCTGTGGCAGAGGAGACGGCTTGTCCAGGTCCCCCGGAAGTGCCTGGGATGTCTGCTCTAAGGAGGGGTTGGGGAGAGGATGCTGGGGCCACAGAAGGGTCAGCTTTTCTCACTGATCTCATCAGAACTGGAGAATCAGAACTTGACAAGGGAATGTGACACCTCTGTTTTGTACCTGAGACGCGAAAAGTGCCCTTCCTAATTTTCTCGTAATAAGTCTGTGACTCACTATTGCGTATGTCCCTGCCATTCTTCAATTTGCATATTCCATTTTCTTTTTCTTTATATTAAACTATAACTTCTAATCAACAATATGCACAAATATTGTGTGCAGCTGCATTACTTTCCATGGGCGTCTACACCTGTCTACATCCAGCTCAACACCCCCATGATGCAGTCTTCAGTATACGCCTCCCTCCATATACCAACCCCGGCCGGCCAGTCGATTCACTTTCCACGAAGCTAACCGCTATTCTACCCTCTATCAGCACTGAACTTTTGGCTTCTTTTTGAATTGTTTATAAATAGAGCCACATAGCACATTCTCTTTTGTGCCTGGTTTCTTTCTGTCAGAATGTCTGTGAATTCACCCGTATTGTTGCATGTAGCTGGCGTGTGTGTGTGTGTGTGTGTGTGTGTGTGTGTTAGTCCCTCAGTCATATCTGGCTCTTTGGGACCCCGTGGACTGCAGCACACCAGGCTTCCCTGTCCTTCACGGTTTCCTGAGGTTTGCTCAAACTCATGTCCATTGAGACAGTGATACTATCCAACCATCTCATCCTCTGTCACCCCCTTCTCCTGTTTTCAATTTTTTCAGGGTCTTTTCCAATGAGTCGGCTCTTCGCGTCAGGTGGCCAAAGTATTGGAACTTCAGCTTCAGCATCAGTCTTTCCAATGAATATTCAGGACTGATTTCCTTCAGGATTGACTAGTTTGATCTCCTTGCATTCCAAGGGACTCTCAAGAGTCTTTAGCACCATAGTTTGAAAGCATCAATTCTACAGCACTCAGCTTTCCTTGGAGAAGCCGACGGCACCCAACTTCGTACTCTTGCCTGGAGAATCCCATGGACGAAGGAGCCTGGTGGGCTGCAGTCTATGGGGTCGTGAAGAGTCTGACATGACTGAGTGACTTCACTTTCATTTTTCACTTTCCTGCATTGGAGAAGGAAATGGCAACCCACTCCAGTGTTCTTGCCTGGAGAATCCCAGGGACGGGGGAGCCTGGTGGGCCACTGTCGATGGGGTCACACAGAGTCGGACACGACTGAAGCGACTTAGCAGCAGCACCAGTTCTCCTTGTGGTCCAGCTCTCACATCCCTACAGGACTACTGGAAAAACCAGAGCTTTGACTATATGGATCTTTGTTGGCAAAGTAACTTTATCAAAATTGCTGTTCATTGAGACTCACTGAGTTCAATTTTCAAGTATTTGTGAAGATATATCCACTTACTTCTGTGGTGGACCAAAGAAGTGTATACACATTCATACAGCTTCTCTTCTGCTAATTGTCCTGTTGTCTAGAGTTTCAGATTTTGACAATCTGAAAGCTGGAGTGAAACTCCAGTGAAAACTGGAGGTCCAGAGAGTAGGCAGATTTACATCATTCTGATGTTATGGTTACCAGCGAGGATCAGAGGGAGGGATAAACTGGAAGATTGGGATTAACACACACACACTACTATATATAAAATAGATAACTAATAAACACCTACTGTATAGCACAGGGAACTCAGTACTCTGTAATGACCTATGTGAGAAAAAAATCTAAAAAAGAGTGGGCATACGTATACGTATGGCTGATTCATTTTGCTATAAAGCAGAAAGTAACACAACATTGTAAATCAACTCTACTCCAATAAGAAAAAAAAAAAAAGCTTTTTAAAGGCTGAAGAAGAAAAGAGACAGAACAGACTCGGGGTTTAAAAGCCTGCTGCCCCCTTACTAACTATGCTGGTATTGGGACTCTCTGGGCTTCATGTCCTATTTTGGTGCAATGAGAATAAATACAGTGATGTCCTCGTGGGATTTCCGTGTATGTAAAACAAGACATTCTGTGTAAGGCACTTGCATTAAGCCTGTGATGACTAGTGAGTACATTCGTCACACTGTCTGATGTGAGTGGATATCCCCCGCTGAGGCTGCTGCCTGAGAAGGGGGTCAGAGTGTGTTTCTGGTGGGGCGTTGAAAGCTCCGCTGGCAAAGGCCCATCACAGGATGATCGTGAACCTATGCAGACCGACCAAGGGCTCCCCAGGGATGAGGAGATGGGAGATTTTCAGGCACTGGGTGCTTAGCAGACAGTAAGAGGAAAACTGGGGAGTGAATCAGTGAGAAAAATATAATCTTCCTGTTTGCTCATGGGTTTGCTTTCTTCCCGTGTGACCAATCCTTGGGGGCCGTAGACTCTTCATTATATTAACTATCAGGGGCCGCTGAACCAGCGCTGTGCTACAGGGCACTGGGAATTGCCAGGAAATGGTAGGTTATTGGTAAATAATGATCCCTTTTCTTTTCTGTTGAAGTCAACAGGACCCTACAGGTGTATTATCATCCCATCCTCTCTTGTGACCTTTTTATGACCTCCTTCTTTCCTTTTTTGAGCACACTTTGTGCACATCAGTTGGTAAAGAATCCTCCTGCAATGCCGGAGATCCCAGTTCGATTACTGGCTAGGGAAGATCCCCTGGAGAAGGGACAGGCTACCCACTCCAGTATTCTTGGGCTTCCCTTGTGCTTCAGCTGGTAAAGAATTCATTTGCAATGCAGGAGAGCTGGGTTCGATCCCTGGGTTGGGAAGATCCCCTGGGGAAGGGAAAGGTTACCCACTCCAGTATTCTGGCCTGGAGAATTCCATGGACTGTATAGTCCATGGGGCTGACAAGAGTCGGACACAACTGAGCGACTTTCATTTTACTTTTTTATTTCCTTTCTTGAGCACACTTTGCCGCACGTGGAATCTTAGTTTTCTGACCAGGGATTGAACCCATGTCCCCTGCGTTGGAAGGCAGATTCTTTTTTTTTCAAAAATTATTTTATTTATTGTATTTATTTTTGGCTGCCCTGGGTCGGTCATCATTTCTGAGTGGGCTTTTCTCTAGTGGTGGTGCAAGGGCTTCTCACTGAGGTGGTTTCTTTTGCTGTGAAACACACGCCACAGCCAAGACCCAGTGTAGCCAGAAAAAAAAAGTAGCTGAGGCTTATATAGGCTATGTTCTGTGTTAACTCCTTTAATGTCTCAACAACATTAGGGCAGATATATTATCATCCTCATTTTACAGATGAAGGAACTGAGACCCAGAGAGGTCAGTTAACTTGCCCACAGTTTATCGGTGAGGATTTGGACTCAAGCATGACTCTGCTCTATTGCCCTCGTTTAGCAAGAATGATGATCCGGTATGACTTGATTTCCTCGATCATGTGCCTTACCCAACAGAAGGGAAACTCCCTTCCTGAAAGTTCTCTTGTCTTGTTGACTGCTATAATCTAAAGTCCATTTCGTTGCTTGGCCTATAAATTGGCATTCAATACAATTTTATTTGAATGAATGGATAAAGGAATGACAGTTGGGAAAAGGAATTTGAGAAGAAATGGGACCCAGAGAAGAATGGAAGACACAGGGAATGGCTTTCACCAGGCAGGCTGTAAGGAAATACATGCAGCATGAGCTACACTATCATAGTAGAGATTTATGATGTGCATCTGTTGAACTTCATCAAAGACTTTTTCTGTATATATTAAGATAATTGTATGACTTCAATAGGGCACAGCACAATTTTGAGGATGCTGGAACTCTCCCGTCTCTTGAGTGATTTGCATCTCTGAATTTCTTTGTCTGAACTGTACATGATAGGGACTTCCATTGTGGTCTGGTGGCTAAGACTGGGCACTTCCACTGCAGGGAGCCCAGGTTCCATTCCTGGTCAGGGAGCTAGATTCCCACGTGCATCAGCCAAAGATGCTGCCTGTGTGCTGCAGCTAAGAGCTGGCACAGACAAGTCAGTAAATATTTTAAAGATAAATAAGATACTTTTAAAAAGAATACACTTGAATCAGTTCTAATGAGGTGGATGAAACTGGAGCCGATTACACAGAGTGAAGTAAGCCAGAAAGAAAAACACCAATACAGTAGCACACTTTGCCGCACGTGGAATCTTAGTTTTCTGACCAGGGATTGAACCCATGTCCCCTGCGTTGGAAGGCAGATTCTTTTTTTTTCAAAAATTATTTTATTTATTGTATTTATTTTTGGCTGCCCTGGGCGGTCATCATTTCTGAGTGGGCTTTTCTCTAGTGGTGGTGCAAGGGCTTCTCACTGAGGTGGTTTCTTTTGCTGTGAAACACACGCCACAGCCAAGACCCAGTGTAGCCAGAAAAAAAAAGTAGCTGAGGCTTATATAGGCTATGTTCTGTGTTAACTCCTTTAATGTCTCAACAACATTAGGGCAGATATATTATCATCCTCATTTTACAGATGAAGGAACTGAGACCCAGAGAGGTCAGTTAACTTGCCCACAGTTTATCGGTGAGGATTTGGACTCAAGCATGACTCTGCTCTATTGCCCTCGTTTAGCAAGAATGATGATCCGGTATGACTTGATTTCCTCGATCATGTGCCTTACCCAACAGAAGGGAAACTCCCTTCCTGAAAGTTCTCTTGTCTTGTTGACTGCTATAATCTAAAGTCCATTTCGTTGCTTGGCCTATAAATTGGCATTCAATACAATTTTATTTGAATGAATGGATAAAGGAATGACAGTTGGGAAAAGGAATTTGAGAAGAAATGGGACCCAGAGAAGAATGGAAGACACAGGGAATGGCTTTCACCAGGCAGGCTGTAAGGAAATACATGCAGCATGAGCTACACTATCATAGTAGAGATTTATGATGTGCATCTGTTGAACTTCATCAAAGACTTTTTCTGTATATATTAAGATAATTGTATGACTTCAATAGGGCACAGCACAATTTTGAGGATGCTGGAACTCTCCCGTCTCTTGAGTGATTTGCATCTCTGAATTTCTTTGTCTGAACTGTACATGATAGGGACTTCCATTGTGGTCTGGTGGCTAAGACTGGGCACTTCCACTGCAGGGAGCCCAGGTTCCATTCCTGGTCAGGGAGCTAGATTCCCACGTGCATCAGCCAAAGATGCTGCCTGTGTGCTGCAGCTAAGAGCTGGCACAGACAAGTCAGTAAATATTTTAAAGATAAATAAGATACTTTTAAAAAGAATACACTTGAATCAGTTCTAATGAGGTGGATGAAACTGGAGCCGATTACACAGAGTGAAGTAAGCCAGAAAGAAAAACACCAATACAGTATACTAACACATATATATGGAATTTAGAAAGATGGTAATGATAACCCTGTATGCGAGACAGCAAAAGAGACACAGATGTATAGAACAGACTTTTGGACTCTGTGGGAGAGGAAGAGGGTGGGATGATTTGGGAAAATGGCATTGAAACATGTATACTATGGTGTAAGAAAAGAATCGCCAGTCTAGGTTTGATACAGGATACAGGATGCTTGGGGCTGGTGCACTGGGATGACCCAGAGAGATGATATGGGGAGGGTGGTGGGAGGGGGGTTCAGGATTGGAAACTCATGTACACAAAACCAATACAATATTGTAAAGTAAAATAAATAAATAAACCCCAAAAAACTGTATATTATAAAGGGTGAATTTTATTGTATAGAATTATACTTCAATTTTACAAATCAGTGCAAGAGCTTAAAAAATAAAATAAAATATCACATTAGACTTGGCAGGGACCTTGGGAAGAGTCTGATACTCCAAGCCATTTATAAGTGGAAAAACTGAGGCCCAAGGTCCCATTCCAAATGAGTGATACCGTTCAGGCCAGGTATTGTGGCTTATATTTTCAACCGCATCTCCAGACCCTATCCTTCGAGCACCAGCCTCATTACATCCACAAAACCTGCTTAAGTGTATCCTTCACTGAGGACCACTGAGACGGCAACATGGTGCCCATTCCAACATCATTCGCTTTTGCACCCAGTCTATTGTCAAGCTGGTGGTGGTGAGACCTGGGTTCTCTGAGGGCTGGAGGAGGAGGGGTGAGGGGCAGTCAACTTTCTCATTTTCACAGCCCAGTGGGGAGCAGGGAGGTAGATAAAGCCCACAAGCATCATATGCCATGGGTTTCATTTCCTTTCGAATAATTCTCTCAAGCTGTATAAACTTTCTGCCTGAAAAATAAATGATTCCCCCCTTAAAATAAACATTTACACCATCTGAATGCCTGCATTCACTGCCTAGGAATGAGGCTTACACATCAGTGTACCCAGAAGCTCCCACCAAAAGCCTGCAAACTTATATTTTTCTCCGTGACCCTTGGCAACCACTATTCTTCAATCACATCTTCCAGTTACCTGTCAGAGAAAAACTCATACACACGTGGAGACATAATAATAGATTTGTGTGAAAGCAGGGATTGAGTCCTAAAGCTCAGCCACATTTCAAACTCAAAAGGGGAAATCTAAGAGGAAGGTGGGTGGGTATCAGTATTTCTAATAGGATAGGCCATCTGTTTGATGATCCGTGTGCGCGTTAGTCACTCAGCTGTGTCCAACTCTTTGCAACCCCTTGGACTGCAGCCCACCAGGCTCCTCTGTCCATGGCATTCTCCAGGCAAGAATACTGGAGTGGGATGCAATTCCCTTCTTCAGGGGATCTTCCCAACCCAAGGATCAAACTGAGTCTCCCGCATAGCAGGCAAATTCTTTACTGTCTGAGACACCAGGGAAGCCCTGGTAAAACATTCAGTGTCAGATATTTAGTGGAGGTTAAATTAATGGACAATAAAAGATGTGATTTAGGCGATTTTCTGGTGGTCCAGTGGTTAGGACTCAGCACTCTCTCTGCCAAGGGCCTGAGTTTGATCCCTGGGGAACTAAGAGCCCACAAGCCATGAGATACAGCCAAAAAAAAGAAAGAAAGAAAGAAAGAAAAGAAAAGAAGAAAGAAAGACAGGGATGAGATCTGAATCACCTGCGGATATCGCCCATGTATTCGTCCATCATTAACTGAGCTTCTGCTGTGTGGCAGGCACATTGTCACTGTTACAGTCCAACTGGAAAATTACGATGATGCTTTCCTATCATCATAGCGACACAGCTCTGTTCTAATAACCATCACCCACAAAAATTCCCAGGAGAAGAGTTCTTCTCTTATGCAAAGCTTCATTGCATTATTCCTCTCAAATGCCCACGAGGAAGGGCGTTACCATTGCTATCGGTCATTATTTCATCACCACGGTGCAGAGGAGAAAAAAAAAAAGGAATTCCAAGAAGTGCCTTAATGTTAAGAAATAGATAAAACTTTATTTGGCACCTCTCCTGAATTGTGTGTTGCTGTTAAAGCATATGGAGAAAAACACAGTTTTATCACTTGCAAAGCTAAAGTGAAAGAACTTTTAACTTATTCATTATGTATGTGTCAGTTTATTCACTTATTCTATATATTTATATAGTGTGCTTTTTATTGTCAAACAATGGGCTTATTGGGCTTCCCTGGTGGCTCAGCTGGTAAAGAATCCACCTGCAGTGCAGGAGACCCTGGTTCGATTCCTGGCTGGGGAAGTTCCCCGGGAGAAGGACAGGCTACCCACTCCAGTATTCTTGGGCTTCACTGTGGCTCAGCTGGTAAAGAATCTGCCTGCCATGCAAGAGACCTGGGTTCAATCCCTGGGTTGGGAAGAGCCCCTGGAGGAGGGCATGGCAACTCACTTCAGTATTCTTGCCTGGGAAATCCCCAGGGACAGGGGAGCCTGGCGGGCTACATTCCTGGGCTCTAGAAGAGTCAAACACAACTGAGAGACTAAACACTCAAACATACACACAATGGGCTTATTAGTCAATTACTTGAGTTTACTTTCCCTTCCCTTCCTTTCTCCATCTTTCCCTTCTATCTTTCCTAATCTCAATGTTCTTCACCCCATGTGCTTTAAATTAATTAAAAAATTAATTTATTTATATTTATTTTGTTTATATTTGGCTGTGCTGGGTCTTCATTGTTATGTGGGGGCTTTTCTCTACTTGCAGTGAGCAGGGGCTACTCTTCATTGCAAAGCCCGAGCTCTAAGTACATGGTTGTCAGTAAGCTGTGGCTCACAGGCTCTAGAGTACATCACCCCCTCTGCTTGACTTCCCAAAGCTTCCTTGGTGAGGCAGCATGTCAGTGGTTGATGTCTCTGAGTGGTGAGGTCTTTCTTCTTTACTGGGCAAGGGGAGCATCTAGAATTGCACAGCCAAGGTGAAGCTCAGAGTTGACAGGTCTGTTTCCCTGCATGGGGGCTGGAGGTGGGGTAAGGGGTGGCAGGCCAGCCCTGGGCGTGAGAAGCTATTTGAGGCTAGGGGTGGCTCCCCTCAGCTAAGGAGCTGGTTGTTTCTGGCTTATACCTCTGGAGGCGTGAGGATGAGGAAGAGCCGGCCTGTGCATCTCCTCGTGGTTTGGTGCCCACTTTGGGTAATGCTACCTCCCTTGATGGCCGCCCACTGCCCTGGGTCTGCACGCCCACAGGTGGGGCCCCCCTGCTTGGGCAGAGAAAACTCCTCTGAGACACGCTCTATAAAATGGAAAAAAAAAAAAAGCCTTACAAGTCCCTCTGTCAGTCTGGAGAGTTGTTCCTTTTTTAAAAAGTTAATTTGTTTATTTTAATTGGAGGAGACTTGCTGTACACTATTGTGCTGGCTTATATCTGTCATACATCAGCTTGACAGAGAGTTGTTCTTATCTGTCCCTGGAGAGCAGGTAGGTGCATGAGTCCTCAGACTTTCTCTTCCCAGAACATTCTAGAAGTTTGTTCATGAAGCTCAGGCTACAAAAATGAGTTGGAGCCATCTTTCACACTTACTTAGATACGGTCTTTTTTTTTTTTTAATTTTGTCGTAAATCACTTACTGATCTAACAGCTGGACGTGAGCTCCTGTTGCATTTGCCTTGCCATCTGGCCATGAGTTTGGGACTGATAAATATTTATCAATTTTTTTTGCCAAATTGGTGTGTGTTGGTGCATGCTAAGTCGCTTCAGTCGTGTCCAGTTCTTTGCAATGCCATGGACTGCAGCCTGCCAGGCTCCTCTGTCCGTGGGATTCTCCAGGCAAGAATACTGGAGTGGGTTGCCGTGCCCTCCTCCAGGGGATCTTCCCAGCCCAGGGATCTAATCTGGGTTTCCTGCATTGCAGGCAGATTCTTTACCATCTGAGCCACTAGGAAAACCCATAGTAGGTCTTAGAGAAACAGCTAAAGGATTCTCAGCTTTCGGAATCCTACTTCCCAGACCAGGGATTGGAGTTGAGGCTCTGGCAGTGGAAGTGGAGGGTCCTAACCACTGGACCACCAGAGAAGTCCCACCAAACCCTCCTTTATAATTCAAATTCTAGCTTCACATCTTTTCCACGGTGTGATTGCTTTACATTCGGTCTCTTCATGTGGGATGGCTATCGGTACGTTTGCTCCACAGATTTGCTGCAAGGACTGATTGTCAAGCATGTGCAAAGTTCCCAGCATGGGGTATGACCCATTTTAGACGTACAATACATGGTAAAATCATACCAATGCCAATTCTATCCTCCACTGATATCCTGATTATGATTTATTAGATTAATGTCTGCTTTTTCCATTAGACTGAAAACCCTGAGAAGGAAGAGATCAGGTCTGTTTAGGTACTGTTATATCCCCAAGGTCTAGGAAAGGTGTATCCTTTTCAAGATTGAAGTAACTTGGGATTGGAGAGATGAAGTATGTTCCAAAGTGAAAGAGACCAGATTCAAAGTGGGAGAGACCAGTCACCCTGGTTTGCCAGAGATAGTCTTCCCACATGCTTAGCTGTCTTTTTTTGACTTTCTTTTTCTTTTTTTGGCTGTGCCATGCATCTTGGAGGATCTCAGTTCCCTGACCATGGGCTGAACCTAGGCCTCCGGTAGGCAGTCAAAGTGTGGACTCCTAACCACTGGATTAGGGAATTTTCCCTAAGTGCTGAACTTTCCATGCTAAAAGCAGTAGAATTCGTGACAAGACAAGTTGGTCACACTCTTTCAAACCCAGGTATGATTTGACACCTGAAACGGAAAACTAGTGACTTGCCATTGTCTCGAGATGTTGGTTATCTGGGAAATTTTTAAACTTAGCTAGAAAATGGGAGTTGCAAAGAATCAGACAAAACCGAAGACTAGATAGTGAGGAAGCTCACTGAGAAAGCTGAAGCAGGATAGAAAACAAACAAGAATTTTCCAAGAAACAGTGTAGCCCTGGCTGACTCTGCAGCCCCAACCTGGGTTCCAGCCAAAAGGTGTGAGGATGAGCAGACTCTTGTGTGGATGAGGCTGAGATGCTCTCAGAGCCAAGGTCAGGAGAGCCAAGTTGGCCCAGGTACCACCTCACGTCTTGTTATTTATCATTTCACTGCTGAGACTAGGATCCTTGGCAGACACAGGGAGGACCAGGTGCTTGCTTATATTGGAAACAGTCTTCTGTAGCGCAGATTTGGGGTAGAGGTAAAATAACTCAAACAGTAAAGAGAAAGGCAAATCAAACATGAACGCAAATCCTAACAACAGAAAATCCAACCCCAAAGAGAGAACCTCTATTGCATATTGGTGTTTACTCTTCCAGAATTCTCTCCATCCCTCTGCATGCAAGTTTTAATAATCATGGAGCATTTCATTGACAAGAAGATATGACATCACTCTTTCAAGTGATTCCCTCTGTCAGATCTTTAGATTGTTTCTAACATTTCTGTTACACAAAAAATTCGATGATGACCATTTTCCTATAAAACATTTCCCTTAATTTGAAAAATTATCTCCTTGTGAAAATAAACCACTCGGTGGCCTGATTGACTTCTATTTTTTTTTAATCAAACTATTAAATTTTATTTTAAGTGAACTTTACATCATAGAATAAACAAGTTAGTAAAGTCTGATTGTCTTCTAAGAAAGACGTGTCTCCATTTGTGCACCCACTATTGATGTTTGAATATACTCATTTTTGTGCACTGTAAGGATCACCAGGTTGTGCAAATATGTTTCCACCTTTGCCATTCTAGAGGCAACACTTTCAACCTGTTGGCCATTCTTGTTTTGGAGGGCAAGTTTCTGAGTTGTGTGTCCTGAAGACCTTGTGGGTAACCAGGTGTATGTGCTTTGTTTGTCTCATCTTCTCTGTTGGTACATCCTAAATTCAAGAGAGATGAGTTTGTACCTTTTTAACTTTGTATTGCCTCAAGAAAATCCTACCCACTTTGGGGGGGGTGGTCATAATTTACTCCACCTCCAGATGAGAAATTGGAACTAGATGATCACTTTGCTGTTGCTGTTCAGTCGCCAAGTCATGTCTGACTCTCTGCGACCCCGTAGACTGCAGCATGCCATACCTCCCTGTCCCCAACCAACTCTGAGTTTGCACAAGTTCACGTCCATTGAATTGGTGGTTATTATCTAAAGCTCTATTATTCTATATGCAGGGGGTTTGTTTCCTTCTGAAGCTCACAGCTGGCTGTGGCCCAGAAATTGGTTATGGCTGACCTGGAAAGAAGTCTATTTACATGGTAGGTGGACAGGGTGTATTAGTCAAGGCCTTATTAAAATAGATCAGACAAAACAACAACAAAAAAGACACATTCCCTCATGTCACTGGGCAGTAATAGGGTCAGGAAGCAGATAAGCGTTGGAGACAAACCATATTGATAACTGCCTTGACTCTGTTCATTGGTTTCATACATTCAGACCAGATTTCAACACACAAGTTGTCTACTAACTGCTTCTATGCTTATATCTCATAACCTCCCCATCAGAAAGAGATCAAGACTCACTGTCTCCGGTTCCCAGTTGAAAAGCCCTGGGACAGGGCTTTGTTTGTCGAGTGTATTATAGATCCACAGGCAATTTCAAGAGTTAACACAGAGAATCTCATATACCCTTCACTCTGTCTCCCACCGTGGTGACATCTTGCATGGCCTCAGTGCAATGTCACAGTCAAGGGCCCAACTGTTACCATGCATGGACTTACTATGATTTCTCCACTCTTACCTGCATTCATTTGTATGACTGTGAGCATGTGTATGTAGTCCTATGCAGTTTTATCACATGGAGATCTGGGCCATCACCACAGACAAGATATAGAACATTCATCTCAAAGATCCTTTGTGCAATCCTGTAATAGTTACCCCCCCCCCACCTTTCTGGTCTCCCTAAGCCCTGGCAACCACTCATCTGCTCCCCATCTTGACAATTTCACCATTTTAGGAATGTTATATAAATGGTTCAAAATTGCGAAAGGGGTACATCAAGGCTATAATGTCACCCTGCTTATTGAACTTATATGCAAAGTACATTGTGTGAAATACCAGGCAGGATGAATCACAGTCTGGAGTCAAGATTACTAGGAGCAATAGCAACAACTTCAGATATGCAGATGGCACCACTCTAGTGGCAGAAAACAGAGGAACTAAAGAGCTTCGAAATGTTGTGCTGGAAGAAACACAAGCTGGAATCAAGATTGCCGGGAGAAACAGCAATAACCTCAGATATGCAGATGACACCACCATTATAGCAGAAAGTGAAAAGGAACTAAAAAGCCTCTTGATGAAAGTGAAAGTGGAGAGTGAAAAAGTTGACCTAAAGCTCAGCATTCAGAAAATGAAGATCATGGCATCTGGTCCCATCACTTCATGGGAAATAGAGGGGGAAACAGTGGAAACAGTGTCAGACTTTACTTTTGGGGGCTCCAAAATCACTGCAGATGGTGATTGCAGCCATGAAATTAAAAGATGCTTACTCCTTGGAAGAAAAATTATGACCAACCTAGATAGTATATTCAAAAGTAGAGACATTACTTTGCCAACAAAAGTCCATCTAGTCAAGGCTATGGTTTTTCCAGTGGTCATGTGAGAGTTGGACTGTGAAGAAGGCTGAGTGCTGAAGAATTGATGCTTTTGAAGTGTGGTGTTGGAGAAGACTCTTGAGAGTCCCTTGGACTGCAAGGAGATCCAACCAGTCCATTCTGAAGGAAATCAGCCCTGGGATTTCTTTGGAAGGAATGGTGCTAAAGCTGAAACTCCAGTACTTTGGCCACCTCATGCGAAGAGTTGACTCATTCGAAAAGACTCTGATGCTGGGAGGGATTGGGGGCAGGAGGAGAAGAGGACGACAGAGGATGAGATGGCTGGATGGCATCACTGACCTAATGGATATGAGTCTGAGTGAACTCCAGGAGTTGGTGATGGACAGGGAGGCCTGGCGTGCTGAGATTCATGGGGTCGAAAAGAGTAGGACATGACTGAGCGACTGAACTGAAAGAGCTTCTTGATGTGGGTGAAGAGGAGAGTGAAAAAGCTGGCTTAAAATTCAGCATTCAATAAATGAAGAACATGACATCTGGTTCCATCACTTCATGGCCGATGGGGAAAAAGTGGAAACAGTGACAGATTTTATTTTCTTGGGTTCCAAAATCACTGTGGATGGTGCTGCAGCCATGAAATTAAAAGTCTCTTGCTTCTTGGAAGGAAATCTATGAAAACCTAGACAGCATGTTAAAAAGCAGACACACACTTTGCCAACAAAGGTCTGTCTAGTTAAAGCTATGGTTTTTCCAATAATCATGTATGGATATGAGAGTTGAACCATAAAGTTGAGTGCCGAAGAATTGATGTTTTTGAACTGTAGTGCTGGAGAAGACTCTTGAGAGTCCCTTGGACTGCAAGGAGATCCAACCAGTCAATCCTAAAGGAAATCAACTCTGAATATTCATTGGAAGGACTGTGTTGATGCTGAAGCTCTGATACTTTGGCCACCTGGTGCAAAGTGCCAACTCATTTGAAAAGACCCTGATGTTGGAAAAGATTGAGAGCAGGAAGAGAAGGCAGTGACAGAGGATGAGATCTGTCTCTTATACACATCTCAACCACTCATCTGCTCCCCATCTTGACAATTTCACCATTTTAGGAATGTTATATAAATGGTTCAAAATTGCGAAAGGGGTACATCAAGGCTATAATGTCACCCTGCTTATTGAACTTATATGCAAAGTACATTGTGTGAAATACCAGGCAGGATGAATCACAGTCTGGAGTCAAGATTACTAGGAGCAATAGCAACAACTTCAGATATGCAGATGGCACCACTCTAGTGGCAGAAAACAGAGGAACTAAAGAGCTTCGAAATGTTGTGCTGGAAGAAACACAAGCTGGAATCAAGATTGCCGGGAGAAACAGCAATAACCTCAGATATGCAGATGACACCACCATTATAGCAGAAAGTGAAAAGGAACTAAAAAGCCTCTTGATGAAAGTGAAAGTGGAGAGTGAAAAAGTTGACCTAAAGCTCAGCATTCAGAAAATGAAGATCATGGCATCTGGTCCCATCACTTCATGGGAAATAGAGGGGGAAACAGTGGAAACAGTGTCAGACTTTACTTTTGGGGGCTCCAAAATCACTGCAGATGGTGATTGCAGCCATGAAATTAAAAGATGCTTACTCCTTGGAAGAAAAATTATGACCAACCTAGATAGTATATTCAAAAGTAGAGACATTACTTTGCCAACAAAAGTCCATCTAGTCAAGGCTATGGTTTTTCCAGTGGTCATGTGAGAGTTGGACTGTGAAGAAGGCTGAGTGCTGAAGAATTGATGCTTTTGAAGTGTGGTGTTGGAGAAGACTCTTGAGAGTCCCTTGGACTGCAAGGAGATCCAACCAGTCCATTCTGAAGGAAATCAGCCCTGGGATTTCTTTGGAAGGAATGGTGCTAAAGCTGAAACTCCAGTACTTTGGCCACCTCATGCGAAGAGTTGACTCATTCGAAAAGACTCTGATGCTGGGAGGGATTGGGGGCAGGAGGAGAAGAGGACGACAGAGGATGAGATGGCTGGATGGCATCACTGACCTAATGGATATGAGTCTGAGTGAACTCCAGGAGTTGGTGATGGACAGGGAGGCCTGGCGTGCTGAGATTCATGGGGTCGAAAAGAGTAGGACATGACTGAGCGACTGAACTGAAAGAGCTTCTTGATGTGGGTGAAGAGGAGAGTGAAAAAGCTGGCTTAAAATTCAGCATTCAATAAATGAAGAACATGACATCTGGTTCCATCACTTCATGGCCGATGGGGAAAAAGTGGAAACAGTGACAGATTTTATTTTCTTGGGTTCCAAAATCACTGTGGATGGTGCTGCAGCCATGAAATTAAAAGTCTCTTGCTTCTTGGAAGGAAATCTATGAAAACCTAGACAGCATGTTAAAAAGCAGACACACACTTTGCCAACAAAGGTCTGTCTAGTTAAAGCTATGGTTTTTCCAATAATCATGTATGGATATGAGAGTTGAACCATAAAGTTGAGTGCCGAAGAATTGATGTTTTTGAACTGTAGTGCTGGAGAAGACTCTTGAGAGTCCCTTGGACTGCAAGGAGATCCAACCAGTCAATCCTAAAGGAAATCAACTCTGAATATTCATTGGAAGGACTGTGTTGATGCTGAAGCTCTGATACTTTGGCCACCTGGTGCAAAGTGCCAACTCATTTGAAAAGACCCTGATGTTGGAAAAGATTGAGAGCAGGAAGAGAAGGCAGTGACAGAGGATGAGATGGTGGGATGGCCTCACCAATTCAATGAACATGAATTTGAGCAAGCTCCAGGAAATAGTGAAGGACGGGAAGCCTGGAGCGCTACAACCTATAGGGTTGCAAATAGTTGGACATGACTTAGTGACTGAACAACAATAACATATAAATGGAATCATGTGGCATACCACCTTTCGAGATGTGCTTTTTCTCACTCAGGGTAATTCCCTTGAGGTCCTCAGGCGGTTGGAGATATGGATGTCTTTTTTTTTCCTTTTAATTTTTGACCAGTATTCTAGCAATTCTTATCTTGATGACTACCCATCCTGGTCTTTTTGAGGAATTTCATTTAAACAAAGCTTTCATCAGCTTTGAAAGAATCCTTCGATAACCATTCCCAAATAGAAAAATTAGACTGGCCTGGTTGTAACATATAATAGATAAATGTAATCTGTATGCTGAAATTCACACAAAAAGCACACGATCCTTGCCTAGCTGTTTCCATTTACTTGTGAAGCAAATCTGATTCTTGTGGGCATAATTTTATCTAACTTCTGGAGAGAAACAAGAGAAAGACAAAGAGAGAGACAGACAGACAGATAGAAAGGGAATGTATTGCTAGGGAGAATTAAGGAGGTCCAGGTTTTTAGATGTTGGAGAAAAAAACATTTGTTATTATCTCTGTAAGGATAAGTTTGGTTTTCCTTCTCCTTTCTTTCTATTACCCAATTCTCTTTCCTCCCAAGTTCCCATATCCTGTTCCTCAAAGAAAAGTGACTTTTTTAATGACAGAGATGGCTTCTTTTCTTGCCTTCCCAACAAGGGAAGAAAGGCTGTCATTTATTTTGGATGGAGAAATCAAAAGATATTTTCCGTTCAGAGACCAATGTCAGGGCTTCTAGTTAATCACTTGAGAGAACTGCTGAGCGGATGATAGATAATACAAAGAAAACTCCATGAAGCATTTATGGGCTGCGCCTCCTTGTCTGTTACCAACCCGAGCATTTGGTTAAGCTCTCCAAAGTCGCAGTTCAGTATCGATTGTGCAAATCCAGAGACCTGAGATACTCAGGGAAAGGGGATGGTGTCCGAAGGTTAAAGCAGTAAATACAACTTCGTAACACCTCGCTCCTACACATTTCTTAGAACTGTCGTATCTGCCTGTTGGGACGCGAGTTGTGGTTTAGTGGAACCTTCTGGAAGAGATAGATATTTTCCCCAGAGGCAAGGATGGTGTGCTCTTTGTGTGCCTGCCAGGTTCCACCCCATTTCCTCATCAGTTTCCAGTTCTGTGTATGGACCATCCTCTTTATCTCTAGCTGTCCCTCTTTTCCTTCCTTCCAGGGTCCCTTAAGGGAAATTTGAAAGCCATCATCCAAGAATCAAGTGCTAAGAGATACTCGCTTCCATTTTAAACAGCATATTATATCTTCTTGTAAATAAAAATGTTTTCTAATGGAAGCTTTTAATTGCTTGAAACATAACTACTCAGCAAGCAATGAGCTGCTGACCTTACAAAGAGAGAGACTTGAGCCACGGCTTTTATCATGTCCCTAATATACAGTGTGACTTTACTTCTCTCTAGTTTTCAAACAGTACAGAGTGTGTTCTTACTGTGAACATATCGGGGGAGAAAGCCCAGGAAAGAATCAAAATGAAAATCACAGACAGTTTCACCGGTGCAAGAATTACACAGTTAAGTTTTGGGTGACTTCACTGCCCTACTTTCTTAATTTTTAATTATTTAATTTAATTTATTTATTTTTAATTGAAAGATAATTGCTGACAGTCTTGTGTTGGTTTCTACCAAGCATGAACATGAACCAGCCACAGGTTTATTCATGTTCTCTCCCACTTGAACATCCCTCCCAACTCCCTCCTGTCCTGCTTTTTAATGCACATTGTCAGAAAAAAAAAAAGTAAGGGATTTCCAGTGGGCTAACCACAGGACTAGTAAGACTCCATGCTTCACTGCAGGTGGCACAGGTTTGATCCCTGGTTGGGGAATTAAGATCCCATGTGTCATGAAGCCGTGTGTTGCAGCCAAAAAATAGCAAAATTTTTTAAAAAATGAGATTATGCTATAATACTGTTTTGTAACCTTTTCTTTGTA
>SJYC01020092.1:0-15646 GCA_006408675.1 Madoqua kirkii | reverse complement strand
GATGAGATGGCTGGATGGCATCACCGACTTAATGGACATGAGTTTGGGTGGACTCCGGGAGTTGGTGATGGACAGGGAGGCCTGCTGTGCTGTGGTTCATGGGGTCTCAAAGAGTCCGACACAACTGAGTGACTGAACTAAACTGAACTGAACCTCTTCTTTTCTATACCGATAATATAGTATTAATGTATAATCAGAACTATTGACATTCGAGGCTGGATAATCATCTGATATGGGCACGGATCCAAGTATTTTAAGATGTTGCCAGCATCCTTGACTTCTGCCCATTACATCTTGGTACCGTGTCCCTCTCCCCTTAGTTGTACAATCAAAACGTCTCCAGACATTGCTGAATGTCCCCTAGGAGGTAAACTCAACTTTGATTGAAACCTAGTTTACATATTTTTGATTTTTAAACTTTTATACACATTTATGTTTATAAATTCTTTACTTAATGCCCCTCTCTCTTACTAGAACGCTGGCAGAGGCCAATTTTTAAAGGCTGTACAGTATGGTATCATTTAGATGTGGAATCTAAAATATACAGCAAACTAGCAAATATAACAAAAAAGAAGCAGACTTACAGAGTAGGGAACACGCTGTGTGTGTTTGTCACTCAGTCGTGTCCAACTCTTTGAGACCCCATGGACTGTAGCCTGCCAGGCCTCCCTGTCCACCGGATTCTCCAGGCAGGAGAGGGTTGTCATTTCCTTCTCCAGGGGATCTACTGGGATGGCTTGTCATTTCCTTCTACAGGGGATCTACCTGACCCAGGGACAGAACCCAGGTCTCCAGCGTTGCAGGCAGATTCTTTACCAGCTGAGCCACCAAGGAAGCCCAGAGAACATATCAGTGGTTCCAGTGGGGAGGAGGAAGGGGGAGGGAAAATATAGGGATGGGGGAGTGGGACGTACAAATTGTTGGGTATAAAATAGGCCTCAAGGATGTACTGTACAATACGAGGAATACAGCCCATTTTTAGTAATAACTGTAAACGGGAAATAGTGGTAAATACTGACCAGTATTTTGGTCATCTGATCTAAACAGCTGACTCATTGGGAAAGTCCCTGGTGCTAGGAAAGATTGAGGGCAGAAGGAGAAAAGGACATCAGAGGATGAGATGGCTGGATGGCATCACAGATGCAATGGCCATGAACTTGGGCAAACTTCGGGAGATGGTGGAGGAGAGAGGCCTGGTGTGCTGCAGTCCATGAGGTTGAACACAACTGGGCGACTGAACAACAACAACATAAATGGAAAATTATCTTTAAATTGTATACAAATGTTTCTTTTAATTTTTAATAAAAATTAAAAATAAAGCGGACAAGAAAAAGAGTTCATGGAGTGACTTCCGAGGTTGGTGATGGACCCAGATCACTTGGCTGAGGTGCTATGGTCAGCCTCTCCCTGGATGGTTACTCTTCCCACCACCCCACCCCACCCTTAAATGTTTATTTTTATGTGGCTGCCTAGGTCTTAGTTGCAGCATGCGGGATCTAGTTTCCCTGACCAGAGATGGATTTTGGAACCATGGAGTCTTAGCCACTGGACCGCAGAGAAAGGCCCCAAACTTTCCTTTCGTTTCCTTGCTCCTCACTGTCATCTTCAGAGCAAGTCACTCGGCTCAGACCACACTCAAGGGACAGAGTCATGCTCCACCAACCGGATGGCAGCGTATTTACATAAATTATCTGGAATCCTCCTGCCTGGCACATTTGTCTCGTCTCCGAGTCATGTGACTTGTTCTGTGTTCCCTGGGGCCGTGCACAGAAGTCTGTCAGAGAGCCCGACACCTCCTGTTCTGGTTAGCATATTCCCTGGGGAGGCATCTCCTGAGAGCTGGAGAAACAGGCTTACCCTGGCATCCGAGCAGGCGAAACTCTGGCTAAAGGTCAGCAGAGTCGATGTACCACCCCGTGGTCCAGCCTGGGGACAGAGTCGTGAGTAGTGGGTTCTCACAGATAGAGAAATGGGGCTCCAGACTGCCTGGGTTAAAGATTAGCTCTGTCATTTACTTACAGGAGTGGTCCTGGGCAAGTCACTTCACTGTGGCACGTCTCAGTTTCCTCACCTACTAATACCCATCTCCTAGGGCTGTGTAAGCAAAAAAGTGTCAATACAGATAAATCGCTTAGAACAGTGTATGTAACAGATACTAGCTTTTATTTGTGTCAAAATTGAGTTTGAGATCCACTGGTGTTATCTTTTTATTGCTTGTTTCTTTTAGAAAATCAACTTTTTAAAGATATATTTTTTTACTTTACCTGGCTGCACCGCACTTTTAGTTGCGGCGTGTGGGAGCTGGTTCCCTGATCAGGGATTGAACCTGAGCCCCCTGCACTGGGAGCAAGGACTCTTAGCCACTGGACCAACAGGGAAGTTGCCACTGGTGTTAGGGTTTACGGAGGAAAAATCTGACTCAGTGGGCAAGTAACAAGCTTGAGGTCACGCAGTGAGCTTGAGACGGAGTCAGGATTCAAAGCCTGATCTTCAGGCACCAGGACTCAGGGGCCTTCCTCCAACTTGCAAGACCCTGCAAAAGGAAGTAGAGCAGGCGGCCCTGACTCAGTTGCCCTCAACCCCTCAAATGGCCCAGTTCATTTGACAAGGCAGAGAAGGGCTTCCTGCGTCCGTGTAGTCAATCATAGCCTCATTCCTTATGCAATACACTCTGTAGTGACAGCGTTTGGATATTAAGATCTTTAGCAATTAGCTAAACTGGCTATCTTGTTCCCTGAACGTGTACTTGGCACAGAAGCTGATTCCCTTTCCCAGGCATGGGGAGGAGGGGGTGTGGGGGGAGGAATCCCTGTGGAGAGATGTCTCAGGGGTGCCTTCTACTGAGGGAAAATGGCAATGGACGTGGAAATGGGGGTTTCTCAGACATCTTTGTGTGTTCTTAGCTTGAAAATCTATTTCCTCAAGTTTGAGCCTGTACTCCTCACCTAATACAAAGACTGAACATTTTCCCCCAGACTGTGTAGTTGGCCAGGCTCAAAGATATTCCTTAATAATAATTAGTATTCTCTTAATATGTTTGAGCAGTTAATGTTTTACCCAAGTGAATTTTCTTATTTTACCTTTACAATAGTAGTAATGCCCCCATTTTATGGGTAGAGAAACTGAGCCACAGAGATTTGGGGGGGGCGGGGAGAGTTTTTTTAAATGCGTTAATTATTGGAGTATAATTGCTTTACAATGTTGTGTCGATCTCTGCTGTACAACCAAGGGAATCAGCTGTATGAAAACATACATTCTCTCCCTCTTGAATCTCCCTCCCAGCACCCTATCCCACCCCTTTAGGTCATCACAGAGCACCACAGTGAGTTCCCTGTGCTAACAGTGCGAGCCACAGAGATTTTAACTCACCTGGCCTTACAGACATACATTTACATCAGTCTGACTCAAAGTTTCTCACACTTGACTTAGTTCCCTACGATTCCATTTACTTATTTATATAGGTCTCTCTTCTTTTTCCATGGATGTAATACTTACTGTCAGCCAGACTGAAGGTACCTTGAAGTCTATGTAAATGTAAGTGAAAGTCGCTCAGTCGTGTCCAGCTCTTTGCGGTCCCATGGACTATATAGTCCCTGGAACTCTCCAGGCCAGAATACTGGAGTGGGTAGCTGTTCCCTTCTCCAGGGGATCTTCCCAACCCAGGCATCGAATCCAGGTCTCCGGCATTGGAGGCGGATCTTGACTGTCTGAGCCACCAGGGAATTGTACCTTGAGGTCTAGGATATGCTGTTTCTCCCTATTGTCTCAGGGTGTCAAACACAAAATAAGTACTTATTAAATGTAATTTCAAATTCACTCTTCGTCTCTCAGCTTTTGATAAGGAATCATAGAGAAGAATTATATTTCCTTGAACACTTCGGCAAATTGTTTTTCTCTAAATATTCAATGGGTTTTAAAATAACAGCACAAGATATGGCAATTCACAGTTGGAATGGCAATAAAAAGACAGAATTAGCGAAATGCATTGATAATCTCCAAGCTCTAGAGCCAAGAATTTTAAGTGTATCATTTTCCCCACACCTCTGACAAGTTGTAAATTTCAACTGAATGGCATTTCATATTGTTTTCCCCATTCACCACAGACAAAGCTATGTATTTGCAAGCAAATCTAGTCTTGAATGTTCTAAATATAGTAAGCCTCAGTCTGCATTCTTGGGTTGGTGGAATCCTGCAGATACAAAGGGAGGAACTAAATTCTGCAGAGTTTGGAATCTTCAGGCATCCTGGGACCAAGCCCTCCCACCCTTCCAGGATACTGCTGCTGCTGCTGCTAAGTTGCTTCAGTCGTGTCCGACTCTGTGCGACCCCATAGACAGCAGCCCACCAGGCTCCCCCATCCCTGGGATTCTCCAGGCAAGAACAATGGAGTGGGTTGCCATATCCTTCTCCAATGCATGAAAGTAAAAAGTGAAAGTGAAGTTGCTCTGTCATGTCCAACTCTTCATGACCCCATGGACTGCAGCCTACCAGGGTCCTCCGTCTGTGGATTTTCCAGGCAAGAGTACTGGAGTGGCGTGCCATTGCCTTCTCCAATCCAGGACACAGATGACCACAATATTAAAATCTAGTTACAAGAGGCTACAATTCCAGTTTCTCCTCTTTTGCACATTTACCTCTCTTTCCCAGGAACAGAATAGTGTCCGAAAAAGTGTCAAATTAGTGGTCATAATATCTCTTTTAAAAATTAATTTATTTTTTATTGAAGGATAAATGTTATACAGAATTTTGCTGTTTTCTGTTAAAGTGAAGTCGCTCAGTCAAGTCCGACTCTGCAGTCCCATGGACTGTAGCCTATCAGGCTCCTCCATCCATGGGATTTCTCCAGGCACGAGTACTGGAGTGGGTTGTCATTTCCATCTCCTGAGGATCTTCCCAACCCAGGGATCAAACCTGGGTCTCCTGTACTGTAGGCAGACACTTCACCGTCTGAGCCACCAGGGAAGTCCAGCCTCAACAAGAATCAGCCACAGGTATACATATATCCCCTCCCTATTGAAACTCCCTCCCATCTCCCTCCCCACTCCACCCCTCTAAGTTGATAGGAGCCCCTGTTTGAGTTTCAATGAGCCAAACAGCAAATTCCCCTTGGCTATCTGTTTTACATATGGTAATGTAAGTTTCCAGGTTACTCTTTCCGAACATCTCACTCTCTCCTCCCCTCTCCCCAAGTCCATAAGTCTATTCTCTGTCTGTTTCTCCACTGTTGCCCTGTATAAAATATCTTTTAAAATTATGCAATATGCACTCATTCACAAAATGTACAGCTTAGTGACCTATCACAAAGTGAACCTCCATCTGGGTGAACCCCATCACCCAGATTTTGTGTGAGATGCTAGGAAAGTCATCCACCCAGTCCTTTGTGCCCCATTCATTAGCAAAAAGGATCTTCTCCACCATAACATAGCTTTTAATTGCAACCTTTCACTTCAGCCATTGCCTAAGCCATAATTTATCAAATTCTATTTTGTTGGATATTTAGGGGGTTGTGGGGATTTTTCTCTGTATTATTAACACTTTAACAAATAGCTTATCCTCATTCTTACTGATATCCATATGGATTGCTTAACAAAAAAATTTCTAGAAGTGGAATTGCCAGGTCAACAGGAATGGCTTGATTTTTAGAGCCTTTGCAAGACACATAATTAGCCTGAAGAATAAAAATGACTGTGTCAAAGAAACTTGGGCAGCATAAGACAAGTAAATAGGAAGATTTTGCTCTGGGGCATAGGCAACCAAGAGGAAATCGTGCAAGCACAGAATGGGCTACTTGGGAGGCTAAAAGATTTCCTCAGAAAAATTGCAATTTGCCATTTTCAAAAAGTGTAGTTTAGTTCAAACGCAGGAACTTCCTCCAAGAGGATGTGAGACCGCTAATAAGAAGAGAACCAGTGTCAGGGAGTCCTAAGCCATTCCTGGTCGAGCACCGAGGCAACAGACAAGTTACAAAATAGCTTTTCAAAAGCACTCAACACCGCTGCTCACGGTGAAAACTCTCTTTTAAAGTTCATCCAAGCTTTGGCCACTAGAGGGCACTAACAATACATATTTCCAGGCAGTATCAGCCCGGCAGGAATTGGAGTTGAATTGTCCAGTTAGTTAGTTCCCTTCCATCCTTTCTCTCTGATAGGCAATAGCCTGGAGCTTCCAGGATCCTCGCTGGGTGGGGTCCTCCATCCTCCAAACCTTGAGAACTTGAATATTCTGTGAAACAGCTGGTAACTTGAACCTTGCAAGAAAGCCTATGGGCATCAGAGAGAAAAATACAGGCTATGATTAAAATATATTTGTTTAACTTCATAATTTTTTTTTTCCACTTCCAATGAGTAAGATGTATCACTGAGTGACAGGCCACTCATTAATTTCCTCTTGCTCTTCAATTTGGCTTCTGATGAAGCATCCTGGGTTTTTAATTTCCCTCATGTCGAAGGAATTTTTAATAACATCGACGGCCCAGCATGTAGGCAAAATGTCATAGCGCCTGTAAATGGAATAGTCCATAATTTTTCATAATTTATATGAAGCAGCTGCCAGTGTTTATGAGACAGTGATGATGCTCAGGTCTTAGATTCTGAAAAGAAACCACAAATCCCCGGCCTAATAGGAGCTGAGAGATGGGTGGTACTAGGCAAAGGATTAGAGGCAGTTGGGTCCTTTCTGAGTCTCCCAAAAGTAGCCTTACTAATTGCCACTCTTAAGACCCTAGTCCTGGGTCTCTCGCCAAGTTGCACTCTCCTTCTCCTAGGAAGACACCACATCCTCCGAGGTTTATCCTACATTAAACAGAGTAGAATCTCTCTGGACAGAGTCTAGGTTTCAAACAGAATCTATCTCCTGAGTGAGCAGATGAAATCAGTCATCAGCTTTAAATTGCTTTTTGTTTTTTATATTTGTATGTGTGCATCTGTATTTTGGCCACAAGGCTTACAGGATCTTAGTTCCCCAACCAGTGACCCAACCTGGGGCCCCAGTGATGGACGAAAAACCTAATCACTAGACTGCCAGGGAAGTCCCTAAATTGCTTTTTAGCTTTCTTTCTTTTTATTTTTTTACATGTTTTTTTCAGTATAATTATTTACCATAAAAAATTGAGATATAATTGACATATAAAATTGTCTTCATGTCAGGCATACAACACAGTGATTTGATGAATGTCTCTACTGCAAAATGATCACCAGAATTTTAATCAATACCCATCATCTCACACCATTACGATTTTTTTTTCTTGTGATGAGAAACTTTTAGGATCTGTTTTCTTAGGAGCTCCCGAGTATACAATATGGCACTCACTGGAGTCACCAGGGTACACATGATTTCCTCAGGACTGATTTTGCTTGCACCTTTTTGACACCTTCATGAATTTTGCCCAGTGCCCAGTCTGCTCCTCTGGTGACCACCATCTGTTCTCTGAATCTATGAATTTGATTTGGGAGCTTTCTCTCTCTCTCTTTTTAGATCCACGTATAACTGAGATCATCCATCCACTGTCTTTCTCTGTCTGACTTCTTTCACTTAACCAAGTGCCCTCAAGTTCCAACTGTGTCATCGCAAATGGCAGAATTTCCTTCTACCTTTTTTTTTTCTTTCTTGGAAAAGTGCCAGAGACTGCCCTGGCAGCCCAGTGGTTAAGACTTCAGCTTCCAAAGCAGGGGACAGAGGTTTCCATCCCTGCTCAGAGAGCGAAGATCCCACATGCAAGATCCCACATGCCCCGAGGCCAAAAAAACCAAAAGGTTAAAACAGAAGCAATATTGTAACAAATTCAATAAAGACTTTTAAAATGGCCTACATCAAAAAAAAAAAAAAAAGAGTGAAAAGGTGTCTGGACAGCCTGGATAGGAGAGGAATTTGGGGGGGAGATGGATACATGTATATGGATGGCTGAGTACCCTCACTGTTCACTTGAAGCTATCACAGCATGGTTTGTTAATCACCTATACTCCAATAAAAAGTAAAAAGTCAAAAAAAGATAAAAGAAAAAAAGATGCATGGAATTCTACTGTTTCCCCCCAAAAATGAGCCTAAATAAAGGTGCAAAGAAAGGTGTTTGAGCCAAGATTTGGAAAATCGGGGTGTACAACCTTTTAAAAGCCTCTTTGCTTAGCAAACAAAATAGCTGCCTAGAAAAAGGCTGTTTCTTCTGCCCCTTGGCTGCAAAGTCATATGTCTTTCTTTTAATGGTCTCCTCATTTATCCTCAGGGAGCTTCTGCTCCCCTGAGGTTGAGTCTCTTTGGTTATCAGCAGACCACAGGGGCCTGATAACTTTGGGTGGGGAACACTCAGTTTGAATGGGAGGCACCCACCTTCCCAACTTTCCATGGTGGAAGAAGAAAATGCCTTGGCAAAGATAAATGACTCCGATTTTAATTCAGACCCGACATCCGTCTTGGCAAAAACTAAAACCCATTCGGGGAGATAAAAACGTGGCACAGAGGTTAGACAGTCATTCCCGCAAAGGGAATTCTGGGCAAAGATAAGCCTGGTTCTTTGGAGTGTGCGATGTTTTGACGGCAAATACTCTGCTTTTTCTTCACATCTCTTTCTTTCCTACAAGACATTTCTCCTCTAGGTCTTCCTTTTCTTGTTTGAATGTTTATCCATGGAAAAGGCCTGGTTGTTTGAATCAATAACAAATCTCTCCTGTTGCTCTTGGCTGAACACTTCTGAGAGAGAGCTTGATAGAGGTTTTCTTCAGGAAGCAAGCAGGGGGCTTCCCTGGTGTTGTCGTGTGAGTTGCTCAGTCGGTTTGCAGCCTCACAGACTGGAGCACACCAGTCTCTTCTGTCCATGCGATTTCCCAGGCATACCGTATTCCCAAGAATACTCAAGTGGGTTTTCATGCCCTTTTACGACGGGCATGCCCTCCCACCCCGGGACTGAACTCGCTTCTCCTGCACTGCTGATAGATTCTTTATCATCTGAGCCAGCAGGGAAGCCCTGCTCAGTAGGAAGGAATTGGCCTGCCAATACAGGAGACACGGGTTCGATGCCTAGTCCGGGAAGATCCCACATGCCTGGGAGTAACTCAGCCTGTGGGCCGCAGCTACCGAGCCTGTGCTCTAGAGCCCGGGAACCTCGACTGCTGAGACCATGCGTCTAGAGGCTGTGCTCTGCAGCCAGAGGAGCCGCCACAAGGAGAAGCCTGGGCCCCCACTCGCCGCAACCAGAGCAAGTCCACACACAGCAGAGCCAAACAAAACAAGAATAAGTACAATTATGTATTTTTTTAAGAAAAAGAAAGCAAGCGCGGCAATTTTGAAGTGGCCAGGCAGTGCCTGGAGACCCCATTAGAGCACAAAGAGGAAGAAACACATTTAATCAAAGAGCCTGGGCCCACGCCCCCCGCCCTCCTCCCCCCGCCCAGTGTTTTGAATCGGCTGAGTGTTGGGTCAGTGTTAGTTTCTAGGCTTGTGGTTTGCCGGAGGAGTTCAAAGCCACCTCTGATATTTGTATGTAGTGTCACTCAGTGGAATGTCTTGATCATGTCTCTCAGAAACACACTCTGCTATGAGGCAACAGGTCAAGGAGGGAGTCCAGAAAAATCAAAGGCTGTCCAGATTCTTCGGGAGAACCGCTGAACAGAGGAAGCATCTCTGCGGGGCTGGCTCCTCTCCCGCTCTTTTCTCGGATGCATGCGTGGTTAGAGTTTCCAAGAAAACTGGCCTTAGAGACGCAGAACCTGACAGTCAACACTTTCGACAGAGAAGGTCCCAAGTTACGGGCTACAGAGAATCTGAATTTAAATTTACAATTTTGTGTGCGTTCAGCGGCTGACACCTAGAATCAAATGCCCATGAGTGTCCCCAGGGACCCTGGTAAAAATGATCTAAGGCAAGGCTCTTAAAATTACTTATGGAGTCAGGTAGACGTTTCTTTAAAGGTAGGCAGACAGACCTGAGATGCTGGCGTAGAATCAGGGGAGCCAAAGTGACTTGTCCAGGGGTGCTTGATAATTGCTCGTGGTGATGGTGGTGATGTGACGATGGCGCTGATGACGGAAATGGTGGACGTGGTACCCATGGGGATGCTGGCGGCACCGGTGGTGGTGTTTGGGGTGGTGGCGACAGGCAGGGTGTTCATAGTGAGTATGGCAAAGGCTGGGGTCACAGAGGTTATGGTGGAGGTGCTGGTGGTGATGATGGTGGTAATGACAGTGGTGGGGATGCAGGTGATGATGGAAGATGGAGACGGGATTCCAAACCTGTATTCTCCTGGCCCCCAACTCTTAGTACTACGGCCTATATTTTAGCCAAGGATGTTAGACACAAAAGATGACTCATAGGAGAACACAGAATATTGTGCTGTCAGGCTTTAATTGTTAGTGTATCAAGTTGACTGTATTCAAGCAGTAAACTCTTACTGAACCAAATATAGAAAATACCTTGAAGTATAAAGGGGAATTAGGCAATGGCAACCCACTCCAGTACTCTTGCCTGGAAAATCACATGGATGGAGGAGCCTGGTGGGCTGCAGTCCATGGGGTCTTGAAGAGTCAGACATGACTGAGCGACTTCACTTTCACTTTTCACTTTCATACCTTGGAGAAGGAAATGGCAACCCACTCCAGTGTTCTGGCCTGGAGAATCCCAGGGATGGGGGAGCCTGGTGAGCTGCCGTCTATGGGGTCGCACAGGGTTGGACACAACTGAAGCAACTTAATAGCAGCGGTAGCAGCAAGTATACCTGGGAGGTGAGATTTTAGGACAGGTTTATAATACTGTGTTTTACATGAAGGTTTTACACATTGATTTTATCTTTGCAGATAGAGGGGAATTTAGGATGCCAATAAAAGTTTTTATTTTAAAGCTTTCATAGCCTAATGTAATCACTCTGATGTTGTAGATTCGAAAACTGAGTGTTGAAGTCACTCACCCCAACAACCTACTGCAAACACGTGGCAGAGTCAGGATGGTAACTCAGGTCTGTTTGACTCCCAGGTTGTGCTCAGATCTGATGTATGATACAGACCCCAGAGGATGGCCCTTAGCTTTGTCCCGGAAATACTGTCCCAAGCATGATACAAAAAGAAGCCTTAAAAGCGGTCCTCTGGTGGCTTGTATAATTTAGTCTTTTTGTCCCAAAGCAGATGTTGCTTTACCAACATTCTAGTGAACCTGGGGTCAAGTCTCCTGGAATCATAGGCACTTAAGAATTGTACACATTCATGGCAGTCTTCTATTCCAAACTCTCCCTGGTGCAAGAATCCCAGACAGATGGTCCCCACTTAGGTCTTGAGTATTGCTTTCTTTGGGAGCTTTTCCTCTCACAGGAAACCCCTCCTTTATGTCTATGTTTTAAAGTACTCTAGGGACTTCCCTGGTGACCCAGTGGTTAAGACTACACACTTCCAATACAGGGAATCCGGGTTCCATTCCTGGTTGGGGAGCTAAGATCCTGCATGCTCCATGGTACAGCCAAAAGAAATATTCTAGCTTTTAAAATCTGTTGTGTGTGTGTGTGTGTGTTTATCTTCCTTTTTAAATTTTTTTTAAAAATTTATTTATTTTAATTGGAGGCTAATTACTGTACAATACTGTAGTGGTTTTTGCCATACATTGACATGAATCAGCCATGGGTGTACATGTGTTCCCCATCCTGAACCCCCTCCCATCTCCCTCCCCATCCCATCCCTCAGGGTCATCCCAGTGCACCAGCCCTGAGCACCCTGCCGCATGCATTGAACCTGGACTGGCGATCTGTTTCACATGTGGTAATATACATGTTTCAATGCTATTCTCCCAAATCATCCCACCCTCGCCCTTTCCCACAGAGTCCAAAAGACTGTTCTATACATCTGTGTCTCTTTTGCTGTCTCGCATACAGGGTTATCATTACCATCTTTCTAAATTCCATATATATGTGTTAGTATACTGTATTGGTGTTTTTCTTTCTGGCTTACTTCACTCTGTATAATAGGCTCCAGTTTCATCCACCTCATTCTCTATCACATGTTGAATCTCAATTGATTCCCCTGTCACTTTCATCAACTATACCACATGAGGGTCTTTTTTCTTCAACAACACAACTCTCTAAATGTCTGTGGGCTGTCATCTTCTCTCCCCCAGGATTAACAGCCACAAACAACACCATCTGTTTGCTCCAGGATCCAGGACCCCTCCATCTTGGTATCCCCCATCCCTCACAAAGAGTAGCACCCCAGACCTGAATCCTGCTGGTGCTCCCATCAAACAGAACCGTGGCTGAGATGCTATTCTGTGAATCAAACCTAACACAGGCCTGAGTTATGTTTTAAAACTACTTAGTTCAGTTGTTCAGTTCAGTCGCTCAGTCGTGTCTGACTTTGTGACTCTATGGACTGCAGCCTGCCAGGATTCCCTGTCCATCACCAACTGCAGGAGTTTACTCAGACTCATGCCCGTTGAGTCAGTGATGCCATCCAACCATCCATGGGGTTCAATTAAAACCAGAGATATAATTTGCATACCGTACAGCTCACCCCCATTTAAAGCATGGGATTTCGTGGTTTTCAGTCTATTCACACGTGTGTGCAACTATGATAATAATGTGTGCATGCTCAGCTGTGTCCAACTTGTTCGACCCCATGGACTGACGTCCGCTAGACTTCTCTGTCCAGGGGATTTCCCAGCAAGAATACTAGGGTGGGTTGCCATTTCCTTCTCCAGAGAATCTTCCCAACTACCATCCCAGTCAATTTTTGAATATCGTCATCTACTCAGAAAGAAACACTGGAGCCTTTGGCTATCATTCCTTATCCCTGTCTTGAGCATGTTGTATGAAGGAATTGTAATAATCTGTGGTCTTTTACATCCGGTTTCTTTCCCTGAGCCTATGGGGTTCAAAGTTCACCCATGCATGTGTCAGCACTTCATCCCTTTTTACAACTGAATAACACTTCAGTGCGTGCAGAGATGGCCTTCTGTTTATCCATCAGTCGATGAGTGGACCCTTGGGTTGTATCTCCCTGAATTAACTGGGCATCACGTATTATCACCGAATTCCCAGGTCACAGTCACATCAACTGTGATGAAGCCACTTGTCCATCCTATGTTTTGGCATTGGGTTAAAAAAAAAAAGACATCCTTTGATAGTTTGTCTAAAAATATTTAGAATTTAGATTTCTTTCTGTAAATAATTTTATTTTCTTATTTATTTTCGGTTGTTCTGGGCCTTTGTTGCTGGGCGGGGTTTTCTCTAGCTGCAGCGCGCTGGGGCCACTCTCTAGACGTGGTGCGCAGGCTTCTTCCTGCAGCGGTTTCTCCTGTTACAGAGCCTGGGCTGCAGGGCACACGGGCTCCAGTAGCTGTGGCGGCTTGGCTCAGCAGTCGTGGCTCCCAGGCTCCAGAGCACAGGCTCAGCAGCTGGGCTGCCCAGGCTTAGTTGCTCCACAGCATGGGGGATCTTCCCAGCTCGGAGATCGAACCGGCGTCTCCAGCATAGGCAGGCGGAGAATTTTAGATACTTTTAAAAATCATCCAAATTTGAGATATCCTTTCCAATTTGATGCCACCTCTGAACAAAGATGTCTTTAGGGTCAATAAAGTAAAAAGTGAAAGTCACTCCAGTAGTGCCCAACTCTTTGTGACCCCGTGGATACCCATGAAGTTCTCCAGGTCAGAACACTGGAGTGGACTGCCATTCCCTTCTCCAGGGGATCTTCCCAACCCAGGGATGGAACCCAGGTCTCCAACGCTGCTGGCAGATTCTGTATCAGCTGAGCTACCAGGGAAGACCTTAGAGTCATTATCAGTAATAAAATAGACAAAGACGATTCAAGGACAAAGCTTGACACCGAAACGATGTTTTTCCAAAGTAAATCCCCTGGGTATCTAATTCTATGAGATGTCAATAGACATCATGAAAAAGGAGGTCATCCACCAGAAGAATGTACCACTCCAGGCTCTTATTTCATTTCTACCTGGGCGACTAGAACATGCTGTGTTTCTGAGGCAGGGCACTGGGGTCCCATGGATCCGAGGAGACAGGGACACAGGAATCCAGCCGGCTGGTTGCAGGAGGCGAGGTTGAAGGCTGCTTCCCCGTTTCCCAGGGGCATAGTTACAGTAACAGCTGCCAGCAGAGAGAAAGCCTGGGGTAGATAGTAGCTTTCTGGAAAGAGGTTCCTTATCATTTCTGTCTCTGGGTCTTGAGACACATCTTCCATCATCCCACAGAAGCCAACGCCAGGATCCAAGGGGACTTTGGCCTGGTGAAAACTAGAATCATTTTCCACCCAAGTTCGACGTCCTAAGAGTTCTGGGCTAGTGGATGAAGGATGGGTGTGTGTGCCTGTGACGGCGGCTTCTTCTGGCCCCAAACTAACATGCTCACTCACCCCACTTCTCTTTGCTTTGACAGAAGGAAAATTTGACCCAATAGCGGAGAAGCCAACTTGGGGATGGTATTTTCCAGGAGGTCTTTGTTTCATTTGAGGCGTAAATCAGAAGGGATCATACAGGCTCTAAGACCCCCTGGCTAGCTTTAAAGAAAAAAAATTTTTTTTTAAGTAAAAGATCAAAGTTTCAGGACCTTAAGGGAAAGGAATTGGAGGGCAGAATCATGGCCAAGCATGTAGAGACTTGCCCATGTGGCTTAGAAGGCAGCGAGCTTAATACCTCTTTTCTTTGGATAGTTTTTTTTTTTTCCCCCACACAGACCTCAACTGTCTCCTCATCATTATCTAATAATGGCAACATTTGGAAAGTCCATTGCAGCAGTTTATAAATCGCTTGCCCATACATTTGCTCTCCTTCTTTTTTCCCCGGTCTCTCCATCTCTCTCTGTCTTTCTATCTGTCTCCTTCTCCGCATTCAAAGAACATATGGGACCTTTTGCAGATGAACAAACTGAGCCTTGAGAAAGAAGACCCCCACCCATGCCCCCCCCAAACCCCCAGATAGTCAAGTGGCAGAATTGGACTATGCCTGTGGGATTGGATGCTAGCATTTTCTCTCTGCTCTACCAAGTTTGCTCTCAGGGACAGAATTCTGGAAACTCTAGGCAGTGGGCTGGGATGAGAGAGATCACCTGGTTACTGAGACAAAGACTGTCAAGGAAGCCTGAGAGTTTCTTTGCCATAGTTAATTCTTCATCAAGTGTATCACCATCCTCCCATCTCAAGCCAGCTAGAGACAATGAGATGATTTTCTGTTCTTTGTTTGTCTGACCTGCTTATCTTGTTTGCTTTCAAGTCCGCATCTAAATGTGCACGTGAAAGGTGATTAGAAGACTTGGGGGCATCCTCTTTCATTAGTTAATGCTTGAGAGGGTCTCGGGTCCAGCTCACGGTACACCGTCCCTTGTACCATACATCACCAATTGACAACAGGCTGCCCCCAGCCTTCTTGCTTCCCTCGCCAGCTTCTGCCCACGAATGGGCCGCAGATTGGAGGGGTTGGAGATGCGTTTAATTTAAAGACGAGCCCCCCTTTGTGCTGCCAAAGGAAATGGCGTGTCAGCTATGTCAAAAATAGATACTGTTGTGCAGATATATAGATGGGGAGGTGGACGCCGCCCCTGTCATCCATTACCTGGATTGCCTTTAAATGTCAAAACAAATCCTTCTCCGGTCCTTCTCCAAAACTTAAATCATCAAGAGAGACAGGGTCAGCCTCTGCAGTTTGGAATGCTGGAAGTGGGGGGAGGGGA
>SJYC01020091.1:34-18013 GCA_006408675.1 Madoqua kirkii | reverse complement strand
GGTAGATGATGAGGTTGAGGGGGTGGGGAGGTGAGCGAAGGCTGCCCGTGCATCTGAGGCTCGGTGGGTATGCACACAGAGTAAAGACTGCCCCTGCTTGCCTTAAGAAGACTATCAATGTGGAGCCTGCCCCTGCTGCCCTGAGATTTATTTCATAATTCCAGACGAGTGCCTCTCGACGTGTAAATATCATCGTGGATGCCTGTAAAACCAGCCGCGGATGCTGTGTATCCCTGTGAAGAGCTGATGTGAACGTGACTATTGGGAAGTATATGTAGGGCACCAATTGCACGCGTTAATGCTAGTCCCTGGAGACATCTGATACTCATCTCTTTGAATACTAGAGCAACCCTGCGAGTTGGACTATCCCCCATTTTACAGGTGAGGAGACTGAGGCTTGGAGGGCTTGAGGCACCTGCTCAAGGGGGCACAATACTGCTAACGGGTGGGACTCAAGAGCCCACGATCTTAGGCGCATATGATCAAAAAGCTTAAACTGTAGCACATTAAGGCAAAATGAAATGGCTTAGCTTATATTGGCATGGGTACGTTAAAGTCAAAGAATAAGCAAATTCTAATAAGTAAGATGATGCATACTGTTTGAAAAAAATCAGTGTATGCATTAGCAGTTGGGATGCTATATATCAATATGAAGTGAGAACCAGACTCCCTGGTATTAAATCCTGTTTCCTAACCACGGGACCTTGGGCACATGAAGGATCTGTTTGCGCCTCAGTTTCCTCATCTGTAAACTAAGGAGAATAGTGTTATCTTCCTCATAGCCTGGTCAAGAGAATAAGAGGAATTAATACTCATCAAGCATGTTAATGGCTTCTAAGCATGGGATAAACATTTAATAAATGTCAGCTACTATTAAGCACACACGTATCTCGTATACTCTGCCTTTAGTCCTCTTAACTAAACAATTTTGTGGCTTCCACATCAAAGAATTCTAAAGGGCTGAGGCTTTCCTGAGAATGTGGAGACACTGAATGGATTGGTAGAGAATATGTTTTCATAGCATTTACATACGTAAAGAAATCGCTATATTCTGGGTTGTGTATGCATAAAGGAAAATACTGGTGCTTTTCAAAGTACAATTAAATATATTTTCATTCGGGGGAAAGGGTAGTTAGGGAATGTGGGATCGACATGTACACACTGCTGTATTTAGGATGATGACCTGCAAGGACCTACTGACAGAATTCTGCTCAGTGGTGTGTGGCAGGCTGAATCAGAGCGGAGTTTAAGGGAGAATGGATACATGTATATGTATATGTATGGCTGAGTCCCTTTGTTGTCCACCTAAAATTATCACAACATTGTTAATCGGCTATACTCCAATATAAAATAAAAAGTTTATTAAAAAAAATAAAACATATGATAAAGCCCCAAAGGGAAAACAATCAAAGTGACCATCCACCGGTGAATGGATATATAAAGTGCAGTGTATTCACAGAGTGGAATATTATTCAGCAGTGAAAAAGAATAAAGCCCGGACACTGATATATGCTGCCACACAGATGAGTCGCTAGAAGCTTATGTTACCTGAAGGAAGCCAGTAGCAGACAATGACAGAGTCTACCCATGTATATGCAATGCATGGAAAAGACAAGCCCATAGGGATGGAGAAAGGATTAGTGTTTCTCTGGCTCTGGTGTCAGAATGGGGAGTGGCTGCAAATAGATTCAAGGGCCCCTTTTTTGGGGTGATGGAAATGTTCTAAAATTGGATTATAGAGAAGGTTGCATAAATCCATAAATTTACTGAAATGGTATTGAATTGTACACTTAAACTATATCAATTTCATGGAATATAAAATTCACTGAAACTTAGAAAAGACCGCCTACTGTCCTTTCCACCTTCGTGATCAGTATTCTATGTTCCTAACAGCAGTACATGTTAAAATATATTTATTCTATTACATACTTGTAATTATCATTTTTTATAAAATATGACAACACGAATGCATCATTGCTGTAAAAAAATAAAAATTCTAGACTGTACAGAAATATGAAGTAAAAACATAAAATTCACCTTTTTTCTATACCTTTTCTCCTCAATTATTTTACTTGTAGCTTAGTATATATACTTAACTTTTTCTAGAAATACATATGATATACATTATATATACACACACTATGCATGATATATATGTATACACATATGCATTTATATGTGTGTACATGTATATACATGAAGTGCTTGTGTGTATAAACACATACATAATATACATATAATGTGCATCACATACATGCATTATGTGTGTGTGCACATATCAAATCTATATCTATCTATATTTTTCCATGCACATACATATAAAATCTTTATACATACATACATATACATGAAAAAGATTGTGTTTCTGTCATTTTCACAGAAGCATGCTCAGAATATACAACTGTACTATAAGAGGTCTAATTTTTACCCTCTAAGCAATCTTAGCAAAGATGCTCCTACACCGTGAACCCACCACAGTCTACGTCTTGGACATCAGCCCTGTCTGGTGTCCAGGCTAGCTCCCTAAACCCCTGCCCTGCTCACCTTTCTGTTCTAAAGTTCAGAATGACCAGGCTCTGCATCTTATTCCTTTCAGGACAAGCTTGGGGTTAACCCTGAAGACACCAAGCTGAGTCCCTGGGCACCAGGACTGAGTACACCAGCCTGTCACAGATGGGGAGCCAAGGGAGGGCGTCACACACAGCCTCTAAATTAGTACTCCTCAGCCTCAGCACTATTGACATTGGGAGCTGGAAGACTCTGATTTGCAGGAGGTGAGGGGCTGCCCTGTGCCCAGGAGGGTGTTTAGCAGCGTCCTTGTCTGCTTCCCACTAGATGCCAGCAGTCTCCCCACACTCTCTCCATCCCCTACCTCCCCTCCCTCCAGTGGTGACAACGGAAGACGTCTCTAGACATTGCCTGATATTCCCTGGGGAGGACAAAATCATGCCCGGTTGAGATCCGCTCTTCTGAAGAAATCATCCCTTGTTTGTTTTTTCCCATCCCTCATCCGGGTGCTTTCAGGGAACTTCTTCGTATCACATGGCCGGTGGAATCTGGTTTGCCGAGGGAAAAGTCCTCCTAAGGAAATACTTGTATATTCACTCAAGGCAAAGTTACTTCCTGTTGACAGATCCATTAGTGACCAGAACATATTAATTCTTATAAAGAAAGCTAGTCTTTAGTGTGATTACAAAAACATTATGTTTTTTGTTTTTTTTTTTAAGAAACAAAACGTTACAACTGTGTGTGATTTATACAGTGAAAGTTCCTGAAAAAATCCCATCCCCTTAGAAAATCTCATCTCTCTGAACTTTGGATCAGATCATGAACATCTGATCCAAAGATTTCCGTACACATGCACACGTGAACACACACATGTGCAGCTAAATGCATCTATATTTAAATGAGAGCTTACTATGTACATTCTTCAGCAACTCCCTCCTCCCCACACAACCAAGGCATCTCGGTTATTAGTCAGCTCTTGCCACAATAGTGCTTTCCCCAAAGTGAGAGTCTTAAAGCAATGCATTCTCAGGCTAGGTCTGTGGGTCAGCTGCCCCTCAGCTGGACTTCAGGCTTCAGTTTGATTCCAAGTTTATTTCCCTGGACCATCCAGGACATGTGATCTGCCCCGTGTGTCTCGATCTGAAGGGGCCCCAGCTACAGTGGGCCTGGTCTTTCATGCAAAGCAGCAAGGCCAAGTTCATAGGCACATTTCCAGCCTGTGTGTGCCTCACATCTCATTGGTCAAAACAAGTCAGGTGGCCAAACCTATGTGATGTAGTATGAGACCACAATAAAGGTGCCCGTGTGTAATGTCGCCCCAGTGAAAATGAAAGTCTCTCAGTCGTGTCTGACTGTTCAGTCCATGGAATTCTCTAGGCCAGAATATTGGCGTGGATAGCCTTTCCGTTCTCCAGAGGATCTTTCCAACTTAGGGATCAAACTGGGGTCTCCTGCATTGCAGGCAGATTCTTTACCAACCGAGCTATCAGGGAAGCCCCAGGGGACCATCAAATAATTAGGACCTTTCATTTAATCTTCTGGGAGAATTCACTCTCAGACCTCCTGTACCTTTAAAACAAGCCCCTCTGTTAAGCCCTCCGCTGGTGGCTCAGTAGTAAAGAATTTGCCTGCAACGCAGGAGACCCAGGTTTGATCCCTGGGTCAGGAAGATCCCTTGGAGAAGGAAATCACAACCCACTCCATTATTCTTGCCTGGAGAATTCCATGACAAAGGAGCCTGGAAGGCTGCAGTCCATGGGGTTGCAACAAGTCAGACATGACTGAACAATTAACATACTTTCTCTGTTTAGAGAAACTCCTCCTATGCTGGGCATGTAAATGTCTGTAAATTTATGTAAATATACCTTTCCCCAGCTGTAGTTCCTCATCCTAAGACTTCTTCATAACATTTATTATTCAACTGAATTATATTTACTATAGAAAACAGGGGAGTAAAATAAAACTATGAAAATTTTAACAACCTAGTTCCACTGTGCAAAGATAACCTGTGTAAGCTTATTAATACATAGCCACATAGATGCCTAGTTTTTCTAATAACATTGGTGTCTTACTGTATATACTGTTTTATAAGCTACAAACACCCCACCTACAAACAGATCACACGCATTGACTCTTGGCGATAATTTTCTAAGACATTCAGTATGGTGACAATCTAGACAACCAGTTTTCTGTTGCTGGAAACTTAGGTTCGTCCCAATATCTTTCCACCATAAATAACACTGCCTTGAACATCTTGAATCTAAATATTGAAAGAGTTCTGAGTATTTCTTTAGGATGAATTCCTAGCAGTGGAATGACTGAGGTTCAAGGCTTTTTGAAACAGGTTTCAAATTTTCTCTCCAGAAAGGCTGACTCATCTGTACTCCTTAGTACAAATTACTCCTTAAGTTTCACAAAACTAAAGAATTTCTAAATTAGTTGAAATTTTCAGTTAGAAGGAAAACTCATTAATACTTTGCATCAATAGTTCAATCACTTAATGAATGAACCCAACTATGTGTCAGGCCTTAGGGACACAGAGCAGGTAGAAATCTTCACCCTGGAGAGTTAACTAAAGAGAAAGGCTGCATCATGAGAGTGGATACATTTTTTTGAATTTTGTCCTTTGTTTTGGGATATAGCTGATCACCAATGTTGTGATAATTTCAGGTGAACAGTAAAGGGACTCAGTCACACATATACATGTATCCATTCTCTCCCAAACCTCCCGCCTCCATCCGGGCTGCCACTAACATTGAACAGAGTTCCCTGTGCTATACGGTAGGTCCTTGTCTGTTATCTGCAGTGTGTGCACGTCCATCCTAAACTCCCTAACTAACCCTTTCCCCCATCCTCCACAGCAACTGTAAGTTCATTCTGTGAGTCTCCTTCTGTTTTGTAAGTTCGTTTGTATCACTTCTTTGTAGATTTCACATGTAAGGGATGCCATATAATATTTTTCTTTCTCTCTGAACTACTTTAGTCAGTTTGGCAATCTCTAGGTCCATCCATGTTGCTGCAAATAGCATGCTTTTATTCTTTTTAATGGTTGAGTAATGTTTCATGGCATATATGTCCCACATCTTCTTTATCCGTTCCTCTGTCGAAGGCCATTTAGGTTGCTTCCTTGTCTTGGCTATTGTAAACAGTGCTGCAGTGAACAGTGGGTGTCTGCATCCTTTTGGATCATGTTTTTCTCTAGATACATGCCCGGGAGTGGGACTGCAGGGTCATATGGTAGCTTTATTTTAATTTGTTAAGGAACCTCTGTACCGTTCTCCTTGTTGGGCTTCCCAGGTGGCACTATAGAGGTAAAGAATCCTCCTGCCTGTGCAGGAGACTTGAAAGAGACACTGTTTCCATCCCTAGGTGGGGAAGAGCCCCTGGAGGAGGAAATGTCAGCCCACTTCAGTATTCTTGCCTAGAAAATCCCATGGATAGAGAAGCCTGGCAGGCTACAGTCCAAGGGGCTGCAAAGAGTCAGACATGACTGAGCGACTAAACGCACACATTCTGTTCTCCACTGTGGCTGTGCCGATTTGCATTCCCACCAACAGTGTAGGAGGGTTCTCTTCTCTCCACACCCAAAAGAGTGGCTACCTTTTAAGTTTGCCTGGGTTAGCCTGGCTCCTTTAAGTCATGGACCAGAAGTGGATCCTCAAGCCCATCCACTTGTTATTTGCAATGCATCATTGTTCTCAAGAGATCAAACCAGTCAATCCTAAAAGAAATCAACCCTGAATTTTCATTGGAAGGACTGATGCTGAAGCTGAAGCTCCAATGCTTTGGCCACCTGATGCCAAGAGCTAGCTCACTTGAAAAGATCCTGATGATGGGAAAGATTGAAGGCAGAAGGAGAAGGGGGCAACAGAGGATGAGATGGTTGGATGACATCACCGACTCGATGGACACGAGTCTGAGCAAACTTTGGGAGATAGTGGAGGACCAGGAAACCTGGCATGCTGTAGTCCATGGGGTTGCAAAGAGTGGGACATGACTGAGTGAACAACAATTGTTTTCCCTCCGGAAACCCCAAATAAGGAAGTCAAGGAGGTAATAAATGTTCTCCAAGTGAAAAGAGTTCATCCCAACTCTTCACCCCCTAAGTGGAATGGAAAATTCTCAATGAGGTAGGTCAAATAAATTTGGAGCTGCCCACTCTACCCACCCAGGAGACGTCTCCTGACGTGGTGATTTCATAAGCGTGGAGCACTGGGAAGAGTCTGGGATAATGTCACCTGGACGCTGGGATGTATTTATGGCTTGTGCCCACAGCTATCTTTCACATCCTCTCTTTGGGTGAATACATCCAGAAGCTATCAGAGTAGAGGTAGGGGTGTTGGCTGACTGGTTTACAGTCGTGCCAAAGCTGAGAGGTGTATTTGCAAGCCTGCTTGGCAGATGCCTAGGTGTGAGCTTCTAAGATGCTAGGTTCTGGACCCCAAACCTGAGATATCACAGAACCTGCTTTTGCCTCTCTCAGGATGTTTCCTTCCCTCATGCTTCCAGCCCCCATCCTCTGTGTCAACAAAGTCACTCTCGCCACCCAATCCCCCGCCTCCCCATTTTGTCTTTCTTAAGTAACAAGCAAAGAAAGAAGCAAACCTCTTCATCAGCTTCCCTGGACCAAATGCAGAAGCCCTTCAGCTCACACCTCAACTATGTTGACCTTTTGACTTTTGGTTTGGGGGAAACTGAGGGTAAAGCAACTGAATGTGACCTCATGGGCAGTTTGGGGAAGCGTGGGGAGGGATTCTCAGGAGATGGGGCAGGGAGAGGAGGATAGATGGGGGGCGATCTCAGGGAGTAGCATCTCCTCTGGAGGACTTTGCTGTTTCCCATCCCAAACTTAGTTCAGTTTCCCTTCTCTGTGCTCACCTGTGTCCCAGCATCCTTCAGAGTGCAGAATGACACACCGTGAGATGCTTAAGGGTGGGGACCATGGTCCTGGCGTGTAATAGGTATTCACTATGTGCTTAGTCACTCAGTTGTGTCTGACTCTTTTCAACCCTTTGGACAATAGCCCACCAGGCTCCTCTGTCCATGGGATTTTTCAGGCAAGAATACTGGAGTGGGTAGCCATTTCCTCCTCCAGGGGATCTTTCCAATCCAGGGATCAAACCCACATCTTCTGTGTCTCCTTAAGTGTGTCTGTATTTTTTTTTTCTTTAAAGAAGTGAGTGCTTGAATGAATGAATGAATGAATACAACATTCTCCCTTAGTGCTGGAGTTATTTTATCTCCTAGGAACTTGGCTGTTTTGCCCATTCATTCACTCATTCTTTCAACAAAGTGCAGGGACCCTTGACCATGCATCAGACACTAGGTGACAATGGAATAACATTGATTCTCTTATTCATTCAGTAAAAATTCATCCAGTACCCTCAGGTCCTAGGTTCTGGGATTCTAGGGCTAAAATTGGTCATTCCCTGTTTCACGATGTCCAGCTGCATCAGGAGCATAGAACAGGGAATCCTTGTTCAGATTTTGAGGAATCGTGGAAGGCTTCCTGGAGGAGAAGATTGAGGCTTCTGGTAGACTTGTTTTGGGAAAAGACTTGGAATTGCTTGTCTGGTTGAATTGTCAACACCCCCAAATCCTTGGCTTCCATAGAGATCAAGTGGTCTTCTTCACAGGAATGCTTCTCAACTGTAATTGTTGCCATTTGACAAAATCAAGGGTTGGCAAGAGTGTGGGGCAGTGGGACCACCCAGCCACTGTTTACGGCAGGATAAAATGGTACAACTGGGTTGGAGACCTAATGAACAAGTGCCAAATAGCTCTAAGGGACACAAACATTTTAAGCCAGCAGTCCAACACCTGTTCTGCTCTCTAGAAGAAACTCTTACACGTATGCCAGCAAGGCAAGCACAGAAATATTTCTGCAACATTGTTCATGCTATTAAAATCCTGGGAACACCTACCTGGTCATTAATAGGAAAACAAAGGACAAAATGGAGGTTCATTCATTTGGTGGAATTTCTACAGAAGTTAGTCAATTAGAAATGCCTACCTCAATATCCAGTGATCTCAAAAACAACATTGGGCAAAATTGGCACTAAGATAGGACAGTATAATACTACTTATATGTTTTTAGATGTGTGCAGCGATATCATGTGCTAAAAATACCATGTATCATTTAAGGACACATATGTACATAAATGGTAAAAGTGTAAAGACCTGCATATAAATGAGAAACTTCAGGGGACTTCCCTGGAGGTCCAGTGGCTAAGACTCCATGCTCCCCCATGCAGGAGGGCCCAGGCTTGATCCCTCGTCAGGGAATTAGATTCCACGTGCCGCAATTTAAAACAAGATCCTATGTGCTGCAATTAAGATCTGGCTTAGCCAAGTAAGTAAAATAAACTTAAAAAAAAAAAAGGAAACTTCAAGATTGGGAAGGTGGTTACTCTTGGAGATGGGGGCAAAAGAGTGCAATTAGGGAGGGTTACTTAGGAGAAACGGTATCTGAAAGACTGGATTTCTTAAGCTGGGTATTGAGCACATGGATGTTTATGAAAGTGAAAGTCGCTCAGTCGTGTCCGACTCTTTGCAACTCCATGTATAGTTCGTGGAATTCTCCAGGCCAGAATACTGCAGTGGGTAGCCATTCCCTTCTCCAGGGGATCTTCTCAACCCAGGGATCAAACCCAAGTCTCCCGCACTGTGGGCGGATTCTTTACCAGCTGAGCTACCAGGAAAGCCCAAGGATATTGGAGTGGGTAGCCTATCTCCTCCAGGAATCGAACCCGGGGTCTCCTGCATTGCAGGCAGATTCTTTACCAGCTGCGCCACCAGGGAAGCCTGGGTGTTTATGATAGGATTCCCTGTTCTTTTGTGTGCCTGAAATATTTCAAGAGGCAAATGAAAGAAAGCTGCCGCCTTCATGCATATGTCCTGTGCTCTTCCCAAAATGCTGTCTCAGGGGAGCAAGGAAGGTTTGTTTTCCCTCCTAGCCCTTCCAAACTTCTCTGTAAATTCTGGACACAAAAAAGAGGCTCCCACTGTTTTATAATAACATGGATAAGATTAAGTCCTCCTTAGCTGGATGTGGATTATCTCAGGAGCATCACAGCAGCACTCTGAGGCAGTTAGCTTTATTGTCCCCATTTCACAGATGCAGCAACTGAGGTTCAGAGAGGAAGCAGCTTGCAAAAGTCCCACCATTGTGGAGTGCTGGGGGCAGTAGGCTTGAACTCATGACCCAGGGCTTCCCTGACAGGAAGGCACAGAGTGTAGGGGTTAAAAGGGTCCCCACTGGAGATACACACACTTCTCAGCTATGTGGCTTAGGCAACCCCACCAGTTTGCGCCTCAGTTTCTTCACCTAAAAAAATGGAGCTAATTATAGTCCTCCTTCATAAAGTTGTCACGAGGATTTTCAAAACTCTGAAGAACTTAAGTATTGTGCCTGGCACATAGTAAGTGCTCCTAAAAGTGCCCGCTGAGACTGTTTCTAATTAAGCCAGAGCACTCCATGTCTCAGAACTCAGGCAGGCAAACCCAGGTGACCTTCAAGTCACGCTCTGATCACGCTGGAGCTGGGTGGTGGTCGGGTGCTGGCCGCACAGCTTAGGGGACGAGGAGACTTTCAAAGGGGCACATACTTTGGCCAGCAGATGAAAAAGGACTGGTGATGGATTCGTGGACCGGGCACTCCCCCGCCCTCCTCTGGCTTTTCAGCGTTTCCCCCTCACCATCACTCACTGGCTCTATAAACAGATTTCCCGGTAATCGTTTTCCTTCCCTTTGAAGTCCGCCATCCATTCTCTCCCCATGCTCAGCCCGCTTCCCTTGCTCTCCAAGGAGGACCTCGTATTGGCAACAGTTTCCTACCCGATGGGGTGGAGAAACGGCCTCTAGGTCAGTTCCGTTCAATCCAACATGTCTTTTCTGAGCGCCTTCGAAGAACTTTGCTGGAAAGAGAGGACCAGAGAGGCAGAAGGAAAAGGCCCGACCGACGGGGTTAGAAACTAGGTTTTGTCAGAGGGTATCCTTGGGGAGCTCCGTCGTCACTCTGAGCCTCAGTTTCCTTATCTGTGCAGTCGGGGTAATGACGACACTGACTGCAGTGGTTGGCGGGAGAAGTAAGTGCTGCTCTCCATGTGAGAACAAAGGGCGGGCGCTCGGGTCCTGGCAGTTTCCTGCTTCTGCGCTTGTTCTTGGTGTGATAGAGAAGGAAGAGACAGGCATGATGTCCGGCTTCTGATCTGGAAGATCTGCTGAAAAGAGAAGCTGTCTGCTGAGATGAGGAGCCCGGGAGAAATCTCATTTGGAAAGAAGAAAGCCAGTTCAGTCTGGAACATGTTGAACTGGAGACAGTGGGCCGTGTGAAGGCTTCCAGGGGCCACCTGCCAAGACAGGTGTGGGGTCCTGGGGCTCAGATCATGGAATCATTATCCTTCCTAATATCTCGACTCCCACCATTCACAGTGACCACACAAACCTCCTCAGAGAAGCTGGCAGCCCTTGAGATTCATGAGGCAAATAGCTCCTCCCCAATTGCCCAGCACTGCCACGGAACACACACACACATCTCTAAGCCAAGTTCCAGGGCTGTGTCACTCCACAGAAAGAATCCAGTTCAGAAAATGACCAACTGTGACCTCCTTTTTTTCTTTTTTTTTCTTTTTTAACCAGAAAACAAAATCTAGCCTCATCCCTAAACTAGGGAAGGAACAGAGGAGATGTTTGAGGGAGATTTCATTTTGAAGATCTTACAGCACATAGAGATGTCTATCCCACACAGATGACACACACCAGCAAAGCTTAAGCGTCTAGGTAGCTCTCAGTAGTTGCCAACTTCAGAGACCTGGGTGGGATGCCCCTTGGCTCAGAAGTCTCCACCCTTGAGAAGGATATGGCTGGAGGGGTTATGGAGTGGTACCCTCCCAGGACTAATGCTCAGGGCAGGCTCCGTTCCCCTCAAGCCTCTGCATATAGCTATGAATCTGGATATGAGCCAGGAGCCTCCATCAGCTAAAGGCATAAAGCATAAAGCTCATCCACAGAGCTTAGAGACACACTTCTTAATGGTCATCTGTACTCTGATTAGTCTGCCTGCCAACTGGGTTCAATCCCTAGATCAGGAAGATCACCTGGAGAAGAAAATGGCAAGCCACTCTGTATTCTTGCCTGGGCAATCCCATGGACAGAGGAGCCTAGTGGGCTACAGTCCATAGAGTCGCAAAAGAGTTGGACAGTACTTAGTGACTGAACATCAAATAATCCAATCACACATGAAAAATCATGATCGTGCAGAGATCAGAAAGAAGGGAAACTTAAATATTTGATTAGTCACCACGGAGAATGGTGGGTCCACTTCACTTCCATACTTTGTCAATATCCCTGCAACACGCTTCAAAACAGTTAAAAATTCGACTTCATTTTCTACAAGGACTTTATTATGTCCATAAAGATCTTAAGGGCTCATTAGAAACACTTCTTGCGATGAAAAAAATGGTTACAAACCATTAGCAAAATGTTATCCTGTGTAAACCTAAGAAATAGAAATGAGAAGTCGCTGCTCTGTTTCCTCTCCAATCCCAGAGGTGTCCATGTTTGTCCCTTTGGATCACTGCTTTCTCAATCTTTCTCCACATGCAATACACAGGAAAGCTTAACCGAATGCGTGCCACAAATACAAAAGTTTTCCCAAAGTTCCTGCTGGGTTCCACAGTTGTGAGAGGGGAGAAGTGATTGCCCATAAGCATATGTACTTGCAAAAAAAAAAAAAATGCACAAACGAAGATTGGTCCTCTGATGCATTGCCTAAAAATTTATGGTGCGTCTGCTCCACACGAGGCAACATGTGTATTTATTTGTGTGCAAAAGAGCAAGAAGGGCTGATGGGGACTGCATTCCCTGCCGGTGTCCACACACTTCTGTGAGCGTGCCATGTGTAACAGGGACGGCCATTTTTTATCTCAATTGATTCCTTACCCCAATTCTGCTGGTAGCTGTTCAGCCCGATGCACACCATGTGCCCGTCCACCCAAGCCCTTCGTCTTTATGGGACTCTTTGCTCTTTCCCTCCCCTCTTTGGAGATTTTATTTATTATCTGTGGGGAAGTGTATTGTTTGGAGATTCTGGTTTTTATTTCTCTGCTGGCTTTGACAGATACTCAGGGAAAGGGGGGTGGAGAGGGGTGGGTGGAGAAAGCATTTGGTTTTGTTTTATGGTATGCTGGGAGGCTCTGTTAAATTCTCCTTGGGGTTTGGAGGACCATGTGAGTGAAAAGGCAATAGTGATGAACAGGAGAGTTTTTGGTGGGAGTCGTGATGACACCGAGGTGATGGAAATTATAAGACTGGGTTTCATAAAGGCAGTCATTGTAACAGTGCTGGGGATAGGCGAACGTGTAGGGCGTGCAAAGGGTGAGCTATGGATCCTCTGCCTCTGAGAACAGACTGCCTGTGTTTAGCTCCGATCTCTGCCACTTACTTCCTCCCTGAGTAACCTGGGGCAAATTACTGGCTCTGTTTGAGCCTGTTTCCAGCTCTGTAAAATGGGCGTGATGATAACAGCTATTATGGGGACAGCCCACATCCAGCACTCTACCTGGATGGTTAGGACTATGATAAATGTTTTCTGCAGCTTCCAAGCATGGAGCATCCTCTTTGTAACACTGCTGTGAAAGAGGCCACGTAATCTCTTTTTATGGCTTGATCAACTTGTATGAAGCTATGTCAAGTCTCCTGGAGAGGGATTCAAATCCTTGTTGTCATGAACCCAGCATGTTCCAATCAAAATCATTTCTCTTTCCTTGTTCTGTTCAAGCCAGCATTCTGGAAATTCTCTAAATCAGCGGTCTCCAACTTTTTGGCACCGGGAACCAGCTTCGTGGAAAGCAATTTTTCTTCGGACCAGAGAGGGGATGGTTTCAGGATGATTTGAACACGTTAGATTTATTGTGCACTTTCTTTCTATTATTACATCAGCTCCACCTCAGACCATCAGGCATTAGATCCCAGAGGTTGGGGACCCCTGCTCTAAAGGGTCTTTGGAAATGCATCATGTATTCCCACCATCTCCAAACTCAGTTGCACATGAGAATCACTCTTAAACACCAGTGATGGGCTGCCAACCCCAAGGTTTTGATGGAGCTGACTTGGTGTGGAGCTCAAGCAAGTCTAGCTGGGAGAAATTCCTCCAGATGATTAAGTGCACAGTGAAAGTTGAGTGAATGGATGATGTCCACAGTTGCTCACAGGACAAGCATGCTCCTTTCCCTTAGCAACTCCTTATTCTCTGGAGACCTGTTGAACCCATTCCCCAGACACTCTTAACTCCATCTCTGTTCTCTGATCCTTGGCCCCAGTTAGTATGCTTGTCACTTTTCACTTCGGCTTCTACAGAAACCTCCCTACTGGCTTCTGGGCTTTTCACACAACCCCTTGTCAATGGTCCATCCACCTGCCATTCTAGCCTCCCTGTGTCCTTCCAAAGAATGCATCCAATCACAGCCCTCAATTCCACTATATGCCGGAGTCAAACTTCCGGTCTTCATTTAGAATCCCTTCCCCTCACCTGGGCTTAATCTGCCTTTCCAAACTCATCTCCAAACTCCTCTCCTACCCGAACCGCCACTGTGTGATCATCCTCTATTTTTCTAACGTGCACCTTGTCTTTGCCTAACTGGTAAACCCCTGCACACCCCCCCGCCCTCACAGAGCCCAAGCCACCATCCACGGCCCCGGCAATATGGATCGCTTCCTGGGGACTTCACAGTCTAACGTGATACATGCTGTTCAAGTCCGTACAGCATGGTTCTTATTTATATCTCCATCTCCTCCACTTGCCTTGGGGATTTCTCACGTTTAAAGAATGGGTCTTGTTCGTCCACATGTTTGTTCATCACCCCTCAGAAGCATTTTTGAACAGAACAAGTTGTATCACCACCAGGGTTTGCTCTGCGGCTGATTCTAGTTTCCAAAGGCTGAGCCGACTATCTTCCCCATTCTCCGTCATCTTTTGCAGGGTGAACTTACACTCCCTATCGAAAGCCTAGTTTCCCATCTCTTAAATCTGGTAAGGCTTGTGACTACTTCTACCAAGAAGATGGGGCAGAAATGAGTTGGGTGACTTCCAAGGCCGGGACGTAAATGTCAATGTCACTTCAGCTTTGTTCCCTGGAACGCCTCTGCTTGGCTCCCTACAGTCACCATGATGGGAGAAAGGCCCCGTGCCCTGCTGACAGTCCCAGGTGAGCCCACCCTCTAAAGGGTCCCAACCCAGGCATGAAACTACGAGGAAAGGAGTTTCCAGAAGGTTCTAGCCCTAGGCATCAAGTCACCTCCAGTCATTTGAATTTTCCCAGCTCAAATCTCAGATATCGTGGTGGGGGGAGGGGAAGACTGAAAAACACCAAAAGTTTAAAAAAAAAAAAAAAAGCAAAAAACCCCTCATATTCTCTGGAGACCTGTTGAACCCATTCCCCAGACACTCTTAACTCCATCTCTGTTCTCTGATCCTTGGCCCCAGTTAGTATGCTTGTCACTTTTCACTTCGGCTTCTACAGAAACCTCCCTACTGGCTTCTGGGCTTTTCACACAACCCCTTGTCAATGGTCCATCCACCTGCCATTCTAGCCTCCCTAGTGTCCTTCCAAAGAATGCATCCAATCACAGCCCTCAATTCCACTATATGCCGGAGTCAAACTTCCGGTCTTCATTTAGAATCCCTTCCCCTCACCTGGGCTTAATCTGCCTTTCCAAACTCATCTCCAAACTCCTCTCCTACCCGAACCGCCACTGTGTGATCATCCTCTATTTTTCTAACGTGCACCTTGTCTTTGCCTAACTGGTAAACCCCTGCACACCCCCCCGCCCTCACAGAGCCCAAGCCACCATCCACGGCCCCGGCAATATGGATCGCTTCCTGGGGACTTCACAGTCTAACGTGATACATGCTGTTCAAGTCCGTACAGCATGGTTCTTATTTATATCTCCATCTCCTCCACTTGCCTTGGGGATTTCTCACGTTTAAAGAATGGGTCTTGTTCGTCCACATGTTTGTTCATCACCCCTCAGAAGCATTTTTGAACAGAACAAGTTGTATCACCACCAGGGTTTGCTCTGCGGCTGATTCTAGTTTCCAAAGGCTGAGCCGACTATCTTCCCCATTCTCCGTCATCTTTTGCAGGGTGAACTTACACTCCCTATCGAAAGCCTAGTTTCCCATCTCTTAAATCTGGTAAGGCTTGTGACTACTTCTACCAAGAAGATGGGGCAGAAATGAGTTGGGTGACTTCCAAGGCCGGGACGTAAATGTCAATGTCACTTCAGCTTTGTTCCCTGGAACGCCTCTGCTTGGCTCCCTACAGTCACCATGATGGGAGAAAGGCCCCGTGCCCTGCTGACAGTCCCAGGTGAGCCCACCCTCTAAAGGGTCCCAACCCAGGCATGAAACTACGAGGAAAGGAGTTTCCAGAAGGTTCTAGCCCTAGGCATCAAGTCACCTCCAGTCATTTGAATTTTCCCAGCTCAAATCTCAGATATCGTGGTGGGGGGAGGGGAAGACTGAAAAACACCAAAAGTTTAAAAAAAAAAAAAAAAGCAAAAAACCCCTCAGACATTGTGGAATGGCAATAAGCCATCATGTCTCTGCCCAGTCTAAATGTCTGACTCTTGGAATCTACAAGCACAGTGAAAGACTGGTTATTCAAAGCTGTAATGTCTTGGGATAGTTTATTATGTAACAACAGAGCCTGAGGAGCTGTTTTTTTCTTTTGTGAAATACACAGCCCTGCATCCAGCGCCCCCCTCCCATCCCCTCTCCTGCCATCCTCTCTCACTCTGACACACGTGACTGCTCCCCAGTCATCCATGCCTCGCTGGTTCCTACCTCAGGGCCTTTGCTCTTCCCTTTCCTGGGAACACTCTTCCCCCACCTCTTCACAACGTGGCTGCTGCCTTCTATTAGCGTTGAATTAATTCAAACAAGTGCAACATAATATATATGTTATAAGGTTATGAAGATCCCCTGAAGGAGGAAGTGGCAACCCACTGCAGTATTCTTGCCTAGAAAATTCCAAGGAGAGAGAGCCTGGTGGCCTACAGTCCTCAGACGTGACTCAGCAACTGAGTGCATACACACACGCAAGGTTATAAACATGTAAATAATATATAATTACAGTATAACCTGTAACATGCAAAATTAAATGTTTCATATAATGATGGCCAATAAACCCCTGAAAAGATGGTTAACAATATAAGGTATCAGGGAAACACTAAAATGGCTAAAAGTTAAAAGGTGACGATACTAAGTTTGGAACTGCTAGAATGCTCTTATGTTACTGCTGGGAAGGCAAGATGGCAGAGCCTCTTTGGAAAACAGTTTGGCAGTTTCTTATAAAGTTACGAACAGAGTTACCATATGAGCCAGCAATTATACACCTCAGTATTTACCCAAAAGAAATGAAAACATGTTCATGCGAAGGCATATGCATGAATGTTCATAGCAGGTTTATATACAAGAGCCCCAGAATGGAGACAACATCACGTGTCCATCAACCACGGGACTGACAAACAAACCATGGTGCATTCACTCAGTGAAATATTACTCAGCAATAAAAAGGAACTGCTGATGACTCTTGCAGCAAAATGTATGAACCCCAAGAGTAAGTGGGAAAAAAAACCAAGCACAAAACCCTACATCCTAACTAATCCATTTACATGATATTCCAGAAAAAGCAAAAACTATGGGACAAAAATAGGTCTCTGGCTGCCAGGGACCAGGGGGAAGGAAGGAGACAGACTGCAATGTGATTCAAAGGAATTTTGGAGGATGAGGGAAACATTCTATGCCTTGATTGTGGTGGTCATTATACAAGTGTACACATTTGTCAAAAGTCACTGAACTATATGGTTATCAAGGGTGGATTTTAATGTATGTAAATTTAACTCAATAAAACTGTATTTTATTTGTTTCTAATTGAACATAGTTGATTTACAATGTTGTGTTATTTTCAGGTGTACAGTGAAATAATTCACTTACATGTGTGTGTGTACATTCTTTTTCAGAGTCTTTTCTCTTATAGGCTATTACAAAATATTGAGTATAGTTCTTTGTGCTATACCGTAGGCCCTTGTTGGCTATCTATTTTATATATAGCAGTATGTATTTGTTAATCCCAAACTCCTAATTTATCCCTACCTGTCGTTTCCCCTTTGTAACCATACATTTGTTTTTCATGTCTGTAGGTCTATTTCTGTTTTGTAAATAAGCTCCTTTGCACCATTTTTGCGATAAAACTGTCTTTTAAAAAATTACTTTTTTAGAGAGGAATTTTCCAGCCCCGTTGGATCTAATGACATCCTCCCCACCATAATTCTCTCTCACGTGATTTTATTTTGTGCATAGCATCTAATGATTTTTAAAGTTTTATATATATAATTATATTTATAAAATTAAATAAAATCACATATAACATGTGAAAGTATAGATAATTTAGAAATCATTGAGTACTA
>SJYC01020090.1:0-13800 GCA_006408675.1 Madoqua kirkii | reverse complement strand
GCAAAAAATAAACTCATGAGAAACTACTTATGGTGGGTGAGGATATGAGTCTGTATATAAAAATTATGTATTCTTTATAATTTTATATATGTAAAATTTTAGAAATCATTAAGTTCTATGCAGAAAACTATTACAGACACAGACACAGACACATCTATTTTTCACTTGCTTATTTTCTGTCTGTCTCCTCCTCTAGAATGGCCTGTGCTAGGCTTGCCCAGTCCCAGTGATCGAACCCAAGTCTCCTGCACTGCAGGCGGACTCTTTACCTATTGAGCCGCCAGGGACACCCCAAAACAGGGATACTACCCATCATGTTCACTGTTATATCTTGCATCTCACACACGGAGTGCACATAATAGATGCTGAAAATAAACATTGCTGGAATTAATCAACAGGAAAACAAAGCAGCTTGGGCCACCAGATGCAGTGATCTCAACTGCAAGAAAACTCATTTTTGAATCCCGAACTGAGTTACTTCCAGACTCGGCTACTTCTCGGCCAAGGCTCACCGTCGGCCAGAAGAAACCACAGCCCTTTCAGAAGGGCCAGGCGTGGGGGATGAGCACTGAGGAGCGGCCTGGGACTGGGTCACAAGATAAGGGCTTTCCTGGGGCAGCTGGGGTCCGAGAAGGAAGCTCCCCCCTCCCTCAGGCATGGCTGGAGACACGCGTCCCCATCAGGTAATAAAAGCCTGGTTGGAAAGCTTGCACCCTTTGGATTTCATTTCATTTTACTTTATTATTAAAAACTAAACATGTGGAAACAGATAATTTGGTTCTTGCACGAGGCTTCCTTTGGCTCCTGCATCTAAGGAATTTAACGAGGGGAAAAAACAGAGGGGAATATATATATAGCTATTTGGTATATTTGGCAAGATTGAAAGCAAATTTTTTACTTCAAAGGATTATTTGGGTAATCTCTCTGGGCAAGTTGTGATCAGTCATGCCGCCCATATTGTCAGACTGTGGACTTTTTTGGAGGTGGATGGGGGAATCTTAAGATTTTTTTGGTTTTGTTCTATTTAAATTAGTCTTAAAAGGAAGAATATAATGAAGGTGAGCCAAACTTTTAAGTATCCCTTCTGCAATGGGTGGAATTGAATTTCAAACCTTAATGGACTCCAAGGAATAATAATAAAAGCTGGAAAATAATGATTTTCCAAGCTTCAAGCGCTCCTTTGCCCCTCTCTCTGCACTGTCTCAGCAAACAGGGCACGGTCCTGTTTAACTCTGTTCTCTGTCCTTGCCTCCTTCAGCATGACAGGAAGGACAGGTTCTCCATTATAAACTCCTGGGCATCATTAGAGAGCAGAGCAGTTTGAACAGTTTAGCCCTCTGGAGTCTGAAAGGGAGAGACAAACCAGGATTCCATTTCAGCCAGGTTCCTCGGCTGCAAAACGACAGCAGTAGGAATCTTCACTTTAGGATTCTTTAGCATCTTCTTCCATTCCATGTTGTGCTTGAGAGATTCACCCACATTTTTCAGGAGGCTGTAGTTCATTTATTTTCACTGCAGAATAGGGTTCCTTCTGATGATATTCATCTCTTCTGCTGTTGATGGATATTTCGATTCTTTACACTGTAAGGCTCTTAGCAGAAATATGAAGGCAATTGTATCTATCCTGGGACTTCCCTGGTGGCTCAGATGGTAAAGGATCCGCCTGCAATGCAGGAGACCAGTGTTCAATCCCTGGGTCAGGACGATCCCCTGGAGAAGGGAATGGTTACTCACTCTGGTATTCTTGCCTGGAGAATCCCATGGACAGAGGAGCCTGGTGGGCTACAGTCCACGGGGTCTCAAAGAATTGAACATGACTGAGCAACTAACACATTTGCACATATTTATCCTGGTGAACGTGGGGACCATTTGCCCTTGAAAAATCCTTAACTCCTAAGCCCAGGAGTTCAAAATTCTTTGGAGATGGTGGATATCTACTAAACATGTGGAACACAGATAATTTGGTTCTTGCACGAGGCTTCCTTTGGCTCCTGCATCTAAGGAATTTAACGAGGGGAAAAAACAGAGGGGAATATATATATAGCTATTTGGTATATTTGGCAAGATTGAAAGCAAATTTTTTACTTCAAAGGATTATTTGGGTAATCTCTCTGGGCAAGTTGTGATCAGTCATGCCGCCCATATTGTCAGACTGTGGACTTTTTTGGAGGTGGATGGGGGAATCTTAAGATTTTTTTGGTTTTGTTCTATTTAAATTAGTCTTAAAAGGAAGAATATAATGAAGGTGAGCCAAACTTTTAAGTATCCCTTCTGCAATGGGTGGAATTGAATTTCAAACCTTAATGGACTCCAAGGAATAATAATAAAAGCTGGAAAATAATGATTTTCCAAGCTTCAAGCGCTCCTTTGCCCCTCTCTCTGCACTGTCTCAGCAAACAGGGCACGGTCCTGTTTAACTCTGTTCTCTGTCCTTGCCTCCTTCAGCATGACAGGAAGGACAGGTTCTCCATTATAAACTCCTGGGCATCATTAGAGAGCAGAGCAGTTTGAACAGTTTAGCCCTCTGGAGTCTGAAAGGGAGAGACAAACCAGGATTCCATTTCAGCCAGGTTCCTCGGCTGCAAAACGACAGCAGTAGGAATCTTCACTTTAGGATTCTTTAGCATCTTCTTCCATTCCATGTTGTGCTTGAGAGATTCACCCACATTTTTCAGGAGGCTGTAGTTCATTTATTTTCACTGCAGAATAGGGTTCCTTCTGATGATATTCATCTCTTCTGCTGTTGATGGATATTTCGATTCTTTACACTGTAAGGCTCTTAGCAGAAATATGAAGGCAATTGTATCTATCCTGGGACTTCCCTGGTGGCTCAGATGGTAAAGGATCCGCCTGCAATGCAGGAGACCAGTGTTCAATCCCTGGGTCAGGACGATCCCCTGGAGAAGGGAATGGTTACTCACTCTGGTATTCTTGCCTGGAGAATCCCATGGACAGAGGAGCCTGGTGGGCTACAGTCCACGGGGTCTCAAAGAATTGAACATGACTGAGCAACTAACACATTTGCACATATTTATCCTGGTGAACGTGGGGACCATTTGCCCTTGAAAAATCCTTAACTCCTAAGCCCAGGAGTTCAAAATTCTTTGGAGATGGTGGATATCTCGGATAATCTGATGAAAGGTGGAACCCCTACCCCAGACGCACAGACACATACACAGAAACAGGGACAGAGGTACAGACACAGACACACACAGATATAAAGAAGTAGAGGAATAGTTCTATATAGTATTACAAACAATCTTAGGATGACCTTTTCAAGCATGCTCAAGGGCGCGCAGGGACCAACTCAAGAACCTGCGTGTGTGCTAAGTTGCTTCAGTAGTGTCTGACTCTTGGCAATCCCATGGACTGTAGCCCACCAGGCTCCTCTGTCCATGGGATTTTCCAGGCAAGAAGACTGGAGTGGGTTGCCACGCTCTCCTCCAGGGGATCTTCCCAACCCAGGGATCATCGAACCTGTGCCTCTTAGGTCTCCTGCATTGGCAGGGAGGTTCTTTACCACTAGCGCCACCTGGGAAGCCCTCAAGAACCCTAGATATTCCCTGATCTGAGAAGGGAGGCGGAGAGGTCTTCTCAGCAGGGCCGGCCAGGCAAGCGCCAGGTATCTCTGGGGAAAACTGGAGGAGAGATAGATTCCCCTCCAACTCTACTCCTAAATGCTTTTGTTTTTTTTTTCCTCCTTGGCCCTGGGAGGATTCCAGCTCTGGCAAGGAAGAAAGGAAGGGTCAGTTTCCCTGGCACACATAACCCGAACCCTGCACAGCCCGGTCTGATTTCTGTGGATGTCTGTGTTTGCAGCAGGAGTAAGGACGAGGCTGGAGCCAAGAACAACCTGTAGCTCTGCACACAGCAGCTGGAGTTGCTTGCCGAATGTGCTCCCAAAGGGAGCGTCAGAGACAGCAGGAGCTGAGTGCGGCTGGGGCCGCGGAGGATGGGTAAGCTGTGGGTATCAGAAAGCACTGTGGCTGGGTTAGCCCTGAGGGTCTCTGGGAACATCCAAGGTGGGACCTAGCCATGCCAGGGTAGAGAGACTCTTAGTCTAGGGCGAGAGAGTCTCTGTGCTTTTAGTGGGCTCCTCTCTGCTTCTTTCTGCCTATGCCTGTCCCATCACAGGGTCATGGGTTTGCAGGACAAGGGTTCCATCACTGTATCACTAATACTCCCATGTTCAGGGTACCCAGACAGAGACTTCTGCACACCTGCACCCCAGCCTGCATCCAGGCCCCACTTGGTCCTACTCCTTGGATGCATCATTGGGGGGTAAATCTCTCTACCCTTATGCTCAGGACTGGGGCTGGAGGATGGCCCGGTGGTGGTTGTTTGCAGGAGGGGAATGTGGAAGAGGCGTGGGCATGCAGGCTGGGGTGTCCACACATTGTACAGAGCCCCTCATGGGAGAGACAGACCTGGGTGAGCTGTGAAGGGGTGAGGCTGGAGGCGAAGTGACAGCTCTTCCTGTGTCATTGGACTCTTGGGTGGAACACTAAGGACCAGTGAATTCTCAGGTCCACTTTGACTTTCCAGGTTATTAGAAAGGTACACTTGTCCACTTGCAGGATGATAGAGTACATTTTATTTATCAGTTTGCTATCTTGACTTATAACTCTGAAGTTCTTTTATTCATCCAATTCATTTATTTGTTTTTGGCTGTGCTGGGTCTTTGTTGCTGCATAGCTTTTCTCTGGTTGCGCTGCGCAGGCTTCACATTGCGGTGGTGTCTCTTGTTGCGGAACACAGGCTATAGGCACACACGCTTCAGTAGTTGTGGCTCCCAGGCTCTGGAGCACAACCTCAATAGCTGTGGCACACGGGCTTAGTTGCTCCTTGGCATGTGGGATCTTCCCAGACCAGGGATTGAACCTATGTCTCCTGCATTAGCAGGCAGATTCTTCACCGCCGAGCCACCAGGGAAGCCCAATTCTGAAGTTCTTAATCACAGTATGGGGATCTCAATCTATGCCCTTGCCCCAAGTCTCCAGAATGTTCGAGATGGGTCTGCGAGGGTGCTACAACCCACTGGGTTCTTTTTTCTCTGCTTAGAAGGTGCAGCTCAGAGGCACAGTTAGATATCTTGGGTCAGGAGCTCAAAAGCAAAAAAAAAAAAAAAAAGCCCACCAGCTGTGCAGCCCCCAGGGAACAGATGACCTTCCTGTTCCCACTGTTTTGAATTTGTTTTATATCAGATAAGGGCTCGTGAAATAGTAGCTCTGGTTATTTTAGAGCTGAGCCAGGAGAGACCGGACTGTACCAGAACTCAAGCATGGGTCCTTGCAGCTTGCCCAGTGTGGGCTGGGGAGTATGGATTGTTCCAAGCCTAGCGGTTCCCTCTGCTGAGAATGTCACCTGACTGGGGCTGTCCAAAGAACAGGATTTCTGACTTGTGAGTGTGGCCCAGCAGGGAACAATCCAGTGATTTCAAGGGCAGACAGTATAGCCTCAAACTTGACTTGTCCTCTTTGAGATATGGTACTTTTGCTTAAACCCTTGCAAACCCGGGGACAGAACGAACAGTGAAGCTACCTCTTCATAGGTAGCTTTAATGAATTAATTAATTTAAAATTAATTAACTTTTAAAATTAATTTATTTTTGGCTGCGCCGGGTCTTCATGGATGCGCATGGACCTTCTCTGGTTGCGGCAAGCGAGGGCTGCGCTCTAGTCGCGGGGTCTGGGCTTCTCACTGTGGCAGTTCCTCTTGCTGAGCATGGCCTCTGGGTGTGCGGGCTTCAGTAGTTGTGGGGAGTGGGCTTAGCTGCTCTGTGGCATGTGGAATCTTCCCGGACCAGGGATCAAATCTGCTTCCCCTGCACTGGCAGGCAGATTCTTAACCAATGCCCTCATGGGATTTTGCAAGGACTAAATGAGCATTGATCAGGCACTGGACAGAGGACCCCAATTCTTCAGCAGACACTCAGAGGCACATCTCCCACATCCCAGATGTTCAGCTGGCCCCACCTTGCATTGGGAAACTCTCTTCATCCTTCCTGGGAACCCCCACTAGCCCAGTTTACCCTATAAGGAAGGACTCTCTCACCAGCGGTAGAAGTCTCAGTAGGGAGAGGTTTAGCAGTCTCTTGACACCAGTCCATCCTCCTTCAGTGGTACCTTCTGTACAGGCATGTAGATGTCCCAAGTGTTCAGAAGTTAGTAGCTTCTTTTCGTGTTGGGTCAGCCATGCAGCTGCCAACAAGCCATCAGTGATGCCCAGAGTTCTCACATGCTTATCCTGCAGGAGCCAAGTAATCACTGGAGGCATGGATGGCTCTCCTAGGTCTCACATGGAGTATATGGGCTCACTGCACAAGGTGAGTACACAGACAACCCAGGACCCATGGAAGAGATGGACTGTCATGAGGCCACTGGGCCACCGTATGGCAGCTGGCCCCTGGGATCCCTGGGCTGTGGGTCACAGTCCGGACTCCGAGGCTGTCTCTACCTGTAGCGATCCCTGCACCTCTGGGTGTGTCTCGGATGGTCTATCATTGCTCCTTTGCTTTACCCGCTTCTGTTTCACTACTTCGCTGTCTGCACTGAGTCTTCACTGCTGCGAGCAGGGCCTGCTCTCCAGTGGCGGTGAGCGGGCTTCTCATTTCGGGGCGTCTCATTCTAGGGCGCAAGGACTTCAGTAGCTGCAGCTCACGGGCTCAGCTGCCTCGTCGGCCAAGGACCGAACCCGCGTCCTCTGCATTGGCAGGTGGATTCTTAATCCCTAGACCGCCAGGAAAGTCTTCTTCCTCTTCTTTTGTGCATCTCTTCCTCTCTGTCTCTTTCTGATATATATTTTTTTCTCTCTCTTGCTGTACGTCTCTCTCCATGGCACTCTCCATCTGTCCTAAGCTGATAAACCTCAATGCCTTCTCCTCCTAAGTCCACCTCTTGGGACAGATGCCCTCTGTGACCCCAGAACCCTTTGTACCCACTTTTTCTCCCTTTCTCATGGAGTTCCAGCCCTGGGCTGCTAAAGAGGTAAAGGGCACAATGGGCTCAGCCCTGCCAGGGCTAAACCAGGTCCCCATTTTTTTCCTGTCCCTCCTTAGGGTGCCTTGTCATTAGGAAGTCTTCAAAACAGTAATTAAAAACAATTTGCAGGAGGTTTTCAACAGTTTCTAAGATATTTATTTTAATCCTCTTGGTCCCAGGGCCCACCTGAAGCAGAGGGGATAAGAAGGTACCAGGGGGCACCAGGGGTCTTTCGGAGTTGATGCTTGATCCTAAAGGTAAAGGAGCGAGATGGCCAAGTTTAGAAGACCCCTGACCAGCAACCCGCAGAGGGAGTGTAGGTCTTGGGGACCAGAAGAAAAGAACTGGGACGTTGCTGGAGCGTTAGGAAGTGGCCTTGTAGGAAACTAGGGCAGCAGCGAAGTTTTCAGTGGGCCCAGGTTTCCAGGCTCCGAGTCTGAGGCCACACCCCAGTCTCCAGCTAGAAGGCGGCGTGCCAGCCAGTCTTGCCTCTTCCAGAACATGGCTGGATTTTTTTAATTCCAAATAAAAATTTTTTCAAAATTAGGCCTCGATTACTCCTGGCAAACATGTCCCGTCCCAATTTCTAATTGGGACCCGTTCCACTCCACTGCAAACGGCCAGGCAGAGGGTTTTGCAAAAACTTCTGCGAATTGCGCAAAAAACGGTCCGATCCGGACTCCCGGAGCCTCCAGAAATTGAATACAAACGTATCTCGTCTTTAAAGCGCCTTCCCCACCCCCTCCTCCAGGGAGAAGGTCCACGGGTCTCATCAAATTTTCAAAGAGCTCCAAGAAGCCCACCACCACCGCTGGACTAAGGGAGAGTGGATGCCGAATGTAACCTCACTCCCTTGGGTTACACTGGTCGAGGGCTCCCGTGCTCACTACTGCTTTCTTTATTTAAAATGCTGACATTTTGTTCATCGTGAAGTTTTTTTGGCTTTAATTTTTTTTTTGTAATGTACTACATTAAAATATTATTTATCTTGATGACTGTGTATTTGGCCTTGTCTTCAGTGTTGCTCACGAAGAGATGTGTATAAGAGACAGCCACCCCCCATCACCCCACCCCCTTTTTCCTTTTGCTACTTTTCTTTGACATTTCAAAGCCCCCTCTCCTGGTTTCGATTTGAAGCTCCCGGATAAAATCGATCAATTTCAAAAAAGAGAAGAATTCCGAGTCTGGAATTCAAAGTCCTCCCCCTTGGGCGAGGGCGGAGCTGAGAGCCCGCGGCCAGAGAGCAGAAAAATTCTGCTTCAGCACCTCATTTCCCCTTCCACCCTCAACCCCCTAAAAAGAGACGATCAAAGAAAAAGGTTAAAGATTCTCAGCGAGCGAGCGCGCACAGCGCATCCAGAACGCGCGGGGTGGGGTCGTTGAACTTGCCCCGCCCCCTGAGCCGCAGGAAGCCCCCAAATCTGCTCCTGCGACCTCAGGTATTTGAGGAAGCCAGTCCCGGCGACTTTAAAAGGCTGCGAGATGGCCAAGGTCATAAACTGGACGACAGGAAGCGACTCTTGGAGCTAAAATTCTAATTCCTGTTTTATTGATTAAGGAGAGGAGCCTAGATGGAGTTTAAACCCAAGATGGAAAGTTGGAATGTCCCACCCAAATCCTCTTTCTCGATCCGGCCTTCCAAACAGCCTCTGTGCTCTTCACCCCAGCTCACCTCGGTGGGGAGAGGGGCGCTCACTGGGTGGAGAGGTGGAAATTTATGGCTGTGGACCTTACAGGAAATTCGAAGGGGTGGGGCTAAGGGAGAGTGGATGCCGAATGTAACCTCACTCCCTTGGGTTACACTGGTCGAGGGCTCCCGTGCTCACTACTGCTTTCTTTATTTAAAATGCTGACATTTTGTTCATCGTGAAGTTTTTTTGGCTTTAATTTTTTTTTTGTAATGTACTACATTAAAATATTATTTATCTTGATGACTGTGTATTTGGCCTTGTCTTCAGTGTTGCTCACGAAGAGATGTGTATAAGAGACAGCCACCCCCCATCACCCCACCCCCTTTTTCCTTTTGCTACTTTTCTTTGACATTTCAAAGCCCCCTCTCCTGGTTTCGATTTGAAGCTCCCGGATAAAATCGATCAATTTCAAAAAAGAGAAGAATTCCGAGTCTGGAATTCAAAGTCCTCCCCCTTGGGCGAGGGCGGAGCTGAGAGCCCGCGGCCAGAGAGCAGAAAAATTCTGCTTCAGCACCTCATTTCCCCTTCCACCCTCAACCCCCTAAAAAGAGACGATCAAAGAAAAAGGTTAAAGATTCTCAGCGAGCGAGCGCGCACAGCGCATCCAGAACGCGCGGGGTGGGGTCGTGAACTTGCCCCGCCCCCTGAGCCGCAGGAAGCCCCCAAATCTGCTCCTGCGACCTCAGGTATTTGAGGAAGCCAGTCCCGGCGACTTTAAAAGGCTGCGAGATGGCCAAGGTCATAAACTGGACGACAGGAAGCGACTCTTGGAGCTAAAATTCTAATTCCTGTTTTATTGATTAAGGAGAGGAGCCTAGATGGAGTTTAAACCCAAGATGGAAAGTTGGAATGTCCCACCCAAATCCTCTTTCTCGATCCGGCCTTCCAAACAGCCTCTGTGCTCTTCACCCCAGCTCACCTCGGTGGGGAGAGGGGCGCTCACTGGGTGGAGAGGTGGAAATTTATGGCTGTGGACCTTACAGGAAATTCGAAGGGGTGGGGCTAAGGGAGAGTGGATGCCGAATGTAACCTCACTCCCTTGGGTTACACTGGTCGAGGGCTCCCGTGCTCACTACTGCTTTCTTTATTTAAAATGCTGACATTTTGTTCATCGTGAAGTTTTTTTGGCTTTAATTTTTTTTTTGTAATGTACTACATTAAAATATTATTTATCTTGATGACTGTGTATTTGGCCTTGTCTTCAGTGTTGCTCACGAAGCCTTGCTGTAGTCGCAGCCTTGCTGCCAGGGCAGCTGAAGGATCTCAAAAGGCCTAGTCTTGATTGGAAATATTTGGGGAGGAGGGAGTGTTGGAGTACTGCAGAGAGGCAAGGGCACTCCAGAATAGAAGGAAGGGGAGAGAGGAGAGATTTCCAGGGTGCTGAGGTTGCCCCCCTTCCCCACCCCAAACTGGAACCCCAGGACCAGATCAAGGCAAGAGAAGATTTCATTTTCCTCCCCTAGGTGTGGCATGGTTCCTTGTGACATCTCTGACTGTGGTTGAGAGCAGGGAGCTTGGACCATCTGACTCTGGGTCAGAGGCCTCGATTTCATTCCTGGGAGCCCAAATTAAGCTTACTGTGTGGCCTGGGACAGGTTTGTGTGCTGTGCCACGTCTGTGGTCTCCTTGGGGGATTTTTTTTTTTTTTTTAAGTGGAAAAGTCCAGCCAGATACATTCAGAACATGTTAAATAAAGCAGTTTTCCAAAATGCTTCTTGGCTCATGAGTAGTTTTTTTTTTTTTTAATCCCCAGAAAGCTCCTATTTTATTAAAAGGCTTATAATAATGGCTAAAATTTACGGCGCATTCACCCCAGGTCAGACACTTTGCCAGCACTTTCCTAACATTATCTCTTTTAATCCTCACAACAAGATCTAGGAGATAGAAACTATCTTTTATCCTCCTTTTATAAACAAAGAAATTAAAGCTCAGAGAGGGGAAGCAATCGATGCAGGGTCACACAGCAGCTGAATGGTGGACTTCAGAGATCTGGTGGGTTCCAGCCAGACTCAGTTCTTCAGCGTTATGCGTGTTTGTGAAAGTTCTGCCATGTTTGCATTTAAAGACGTTCAGGACAAAGGAAGCATGACTGGATTCAGACACGTGAGGCTGCTTGCTCAGGGTCTCACAGCTAAGGGAGACTGCGGAAGCTGCCTCTGGACCTGCCTCTCTGGACCATCTGAACGTAGACAGGCCTTCCGAGCTGATTCGTCCTTGCCCTGCTCATGTCCCCCAGAATGGACTAAACCATCATCCAAAAACAGCTGTTTTTTAGCCAGTAACAACCTAGGCATGTACTCTGTGTACAAGAGCTGTTTCAATAAGCCACAGATTCTCAGGCTGAGCGAGAAGGCTCTGAAGTCTGCAGCCAGGGTTGGGGGGTGGACCAGACAGCAAACATAAGAGGAGAAATTGGGAAACAGAGAATGTTCTGATTTTGCCTAAAATTCCAGGAAAAAAAAAAGACATAATGATTAAAGGACTGGGTATAGGCAGTCTGAGCACCATAGAGAGGAAACTATGCCGATGGGTCCCCAGCTAGTGGCCGTTCATATCTCAAGAGTATTTGTTGTTGAAGAAGAAACAGCTGTGATGTTAAAAACACTTCCTGAGTGAAGCAACTCTGTGCCCCACAGAAGCTGGGACACATGTGATTCTGTGTGATGCCTTAAATGCAGGAGGAAATGTGATTCAAGTTTTAGACTTTTCCTATAAACCTCCAAAAGCAGGCATTTGGGGGAAGATCTGCCAGATCTGAGGTTCTAGCTTTTGCTTTAGTAAACAAGGTCGTTAAAAATCAGATGGGCAGCTGGGAATGTACAGCCCTTTAAAAATCTGAAATATTTCCCCGGCTCTTAATGATTACTTTGATTCATAGAGGGCTTACTCTTAAGAGCTTTAAACACATTTTCTTCTTTTTTCTTTGTATCTCCAGGTGATAGATCTTGGATAGTAGTAGATAGTAATAGATCTTTTCACTTGTAAAGAAACCCAAGCACAGCAAGGTTAGAATACTTACACCAGAACACACAGCTTGTAAATGGAACAGCTAGGATTCACACTCAGATTCACATTCAGATTTTTGTTGTTGTTGAACTGTAGACACCATGTTTTTCATCCATTTCAGGAATCTACGGGCCAGGGGCAAAACTGATGGAACATACCAAACATTTTATAAGACTCTCTGAGGAGCCTCAGAGGTTCAAAGCATCGAAGGAATATCAGAAAGAGTTTTCAGAGCCAATCCCAGAAACTTCTCTCAGTTCCTTTGTCCTGGCCTGGAAGCTAGAGAGGAGGCCTGTTCAGGAACTGAAAGCTGCTGTCCAGGGCAGTCAGAGTTACTTGGAAGCATGGGTTGGGAGTTAAAGGGGATAAGTGCTCAGAGATGGGCTGAGATGATCTGATAAACACCATACCTCAAGCAGATACTCCTTGAGATTTCTCAGTGAGTGCCCAGAGCTTGACACAGCAGCCAACATTTACTGAGGACCTGTGGACCATGTCTACCAAAGTGCTAAGTAAACACCTGGCTGGCGGGATCCAATTTCCCAACAGTCCAGTGAGGAATTCTTGGGAAACCATGTACAGTTGTTCAGGTCACGCACTGCACAAAGAGGTGGGCAATCGCAGCCTGGCCTGTGCCCATGTGTATTTATTACAACAGCTTTCCAGCAGATGGCAGTAAAGTGTCTGGTTTCAATGAAATCAGTGTATTATGACAAATTACTGACATGGAAGTAAGGTGACTTGAGGAAGGGGAGGAAGAAGTGCCTTCTCCTAATTTTGCAAAGTGTGGGCTAGCAGTGAGTAGCTCTCCCATTCACAGGTGGCACCCTGAGGTTCAGAGTGGTGGAGTCCCTGGCTTGAGATCACAGAGTTGATTAGAGGGGAAGTCAGCTTTCATACCTAAGACTGTCTAACCCAAGTCTGGGCTTCCGAATGCTGTATTAAGGCTCTTAGGAGGTTGGGAAACAAGTGACCAACAAGATGGGGAATACAGTATGGGAGATTACTTCATGTGATGGTCTATTGGTCATATTCTGAAAAGGAACAGCTGTCTTGCAAAGAGGTAAACTCCACTTTGGGTCTTTAAGTCTGATAATAGTTCAGTTGTTCATTCGTGTCCGACACTTTGCTACCCCATGGACTGCAGCCCTCCAGGCTTCCCTGTCCATCACCAACTCCCAGAGCTTGCTTGAACTCATGTCCATGGAGTCAGTGATGCCATCCAACCACCTCATCCTCTGTCGTCCCCTTCTCCTCCCACCTCCAATCTTTCCCAGCATCAGGGTCTTTTCCAATGAGCCAGTTCTTCACATCAGGTGGCCAAAGTATTAGAGTTTCATCTTCAGCATTGGTCCTTCCAATGAATATTCAGGACTGATTTCCTTTAGAATGGTCTGGTTGGATCTCCTTGCAGTCCAAGGGACTCTCCAAGAGTCTTCTCCAACACCACAGTTCAAAAGCGTCAATTCTTTGGTGCTCAGCTTTCTTCACAGTCCAACTCTCACATGCATACATGACTACTGGAAAAATCATAGCCTTGACTAGATGGACCTTTGTCAGCAAAGTAATGTCCCTGCTTTTTCATGTGCTATCTAGGTTTGTCATAGCTTTTCTTCCAAGGAGTAAATGTCTTTTAATTTCATGGCTGCAATCACCATCTACAGTGATTGTGGAGCCCCCCAAAATAAAGTCTCTCACTGTTTCCATTGTTTCCACATCTATTTGCCATGAAGTGATAAGACCAGTCAGACTCACGTCCATCGAGTCAGTGAACTCCAGGAGTTGGTGATGAACAAGGAGGCCTGGCGTGCTGCGATTCATGGGGTCGCAAAGAGTCAGACACGACTGAGCAACTGAACTGAACTGACCTGATAGGACCAGATGGCATGATCTTAGTTTTCTGAAAGTTGAGTTTTAAGCTAACTTATTCACTCTCCTCTTTCACTTTCATTTCACTCTGATAACAGATGCAGCATTAATTTTTGACTTAAGGACTCTTCATATTGTCGTGGAGAGAACTCATTTAGTGGCTTGTTGGGGCTAAATTCTGCACCGATTACATTCTGGTTATGCTAGAATTTGTTCATATCACGCATGACTATGTCAGACTTGCAGGCACACCT